>PVJA010013392.1:0-49651 GCA_004027025.1 Myocastor coypus
AAAAAAAAAAAAAAAAAAAAAAAAAAAAAAAAAAAAAAAAAAAAAAAAAAAAAAAAAAAAAAAAAAAAAAAAAAAAAAAAAAAAAAAAAAAAAAAAAATTATATCTAAATGCTATCAAATGTGGTTTTATAACTATAAAATTATAACACTACTTAGTGTTAAACACTATGGTAAGTATAAGGGGACATAAAAGATATCATATCAGTAATGATAAAGTAGGTACACACAATGGTGGGCATAATGATGATTCAGTCATGATAATACAATGGTGTTCTCATACAGTAATGCTGGACAAAACCTTGCTGTTACCTAGAACTTGAGTAACCACTGCACCAGTGTCTCCTTCATGTAATACATTGCCCATGTGTTTGTGATGATGATAGTGTGATCTTACTGAGCTGCCAGTGCTACAAAACTATAAGGTATAAAACTGTGTGCAGGAGAGGCTGGCTAAATAGCTCAGTGGATCAAAGCACCTGCTTAGGCAGTTGCGGGGCCAGGGGTTTGATCCTAGGCCTGCCTTGTCAGCCCCATCCCCAGGGGAACATTGAGACACTGGTTGAGACTGGGCGTGGTGGCAGGAGCCTGTAATCCCAGCTCTTTGGGAGGCTAAACACAGGAGTATCACTACAAGTCCAATCTACATAGTGGGACCCTGTAGACCCTATAGATCCATTATGGAAATCAGTGCAGAGACTCCTTAAAAATCAGGATTGGAAATCCTAAAATACAAAAAAAAAAAAAAAATTGCACTATATATTTGGTAATGGTGATAAACCACTTTGTTACTTATTTGTGAATTCACTCTAGAAAGTGCTATGCCATCATGTAGAATGAACATCTACTGATAAAAAAATATTTCCTGTAAAGCAGTTCCGTATTGTGGTAGACATGTCAGAAACCTCATGTTTAACATGGGTCTTGACTACACCATCTTCTTTCATGCTTCATCCTTTTTGTTTTGTTCATCCTCATCCCTAGGATGCAAGATCCACTACTAACATTCCTGCGATGATGCAGCATTGAATAACCGTCCTGGGAACAAATTATGAATGACTAAGGGCAATGAAGGTGAATGATCAGTAGTGAGTGTGGCTCACTGGTTGGGAAAGTTCCATTCCACTGCCGTTGGGATCTCAAAGAGCAAGAACAAAGTGATAGAGGCTCTTAGAAGACTGACTTCGTTGAAATCAATGATAACAAAAATTCAATGAGGGCCTACTGCTGTGTCAGATTTGGAGTAATGTCCACTGACCCAGACTGAAGAGTAGTCGCTAGTCTCCATTTCAGCACTATGACAATGATGGCTAAAGCTAGAAGACTGCTTGTAATGGAAGCAAAGTGTGCTCTGCCCATACAGTGTGGATGGCCCTGGAGGAAAACATGCTAAGTGGATCAAAGACCAACAATTTGTGATCCTGCTTATATGCAGCCTTATAAATTCTCTGAAGCAGGAGACAGAATGGTAGGTCTTGGGTCTATTATCACCATCCAGTAAGGGCCGGGACGGGAGATCTTAAATTGCAGTCCAATGTGTATGAACTTTGCCTGTACAAGATGAAGCTGTGTGCTCACATTGTTAACACACTACAACAGTTTATAAGTTACATGAACATGTAGCTGTAGTGGGTGTTGGATTCTGAAGAATTTTGCTTTATTTTTCTTGTGGTCTCTGATCAAATTTCCTTATGTTTGTTTCCTGTACACACAGAGACTAGCAGGAAATGTCAGACAAATCTGCCTACCTAGTTAGATCTGAGACAAACATCTAAATACTGTAGAACTACCAGTGAATAGAGGAGGGCAAAACCACACTGTCTCCTTCTAGTCTTGCACGATAGCCGAAACTAGATATGTGTGTGTGTGTGTGTTTCCAACTGTGCAAATCTCTCAGTGTATGGACTCAGCTTATTACCTTATAGTCTGTCTCAGTTTTGACACCAGCTACTTCACAACAGCTCCTGATCCTCTCAGAAACGCCAAGTGTACATCTTTGTCTTAGGACTTGTGACAGATTCGCTGTAAAACTGAGAGTTTGTTAAGAGTCTTTGGTTTCAATGATTTGTTAGAATGGCTTTCTAAACTCTGAGAAATAGTTTACATAGGTTTCGCTGTCTATTAGTCTATTAAAAAGGATTCCGCTGCAAACCAGCCAGGTTGTAGATAATGCAGCGCAGTACTGTCTGTGCTCTCTTGCTACGACTCCCACACAATGCCTCCACAATTCACCCACCCAGAAACTCATCCAATCTCATTGTTCAACAGTTTTGTAGATCATTTCTCCCCCACCATGGGCAAAACTTCAAGCTTCAAACCTCTAAACTCCCCTTTCCTTGCACTTCCTGGTGAGTCCCCTAGGGACTCGCTGGACCTGCCCCCCACCACTGTGGTGGCATGGGCACAGGTGTGATCCTGAGGGGCTCACTGGTAGTGATGAAAACCACTGCTGTCATCAGCAGCTTCCCAGGACTGTTAGGGCCTTTGTGAAAGGAACTACTAGAGACAGACTGAGTATATTCGTAATATCACACAGGAGGATGTAGAAAAGGGTAAAGAATGCAAGTAATCCTAGCCCTTATTTTTATTTCATTTCATTTAGCAAAAGTGTAGCTATATATCTCTAATATTTTAAATTATACCATTATTTCTTTCCAAGAAATTTAAGTATGGTCATTCTTTCACATAATTCATAATTTGAATTATGAACTAATTTGAATTATCTCATGTAAGTAAAATACAGGTGAAAGATCATGGCACATTTTTGTTTATCAAATCTGAGACTCTACAAAATACTACCAGGAACTAAAAGATAATGAAATTAATATGAATACAATAATTTTTCTGAAATTAGTTAAATGATGGACTCATAATCTTCCAATATTTCACAGACTGGCAAAACTTAGCATGGTTTCAAATTACATCATTCTGTAAACGTAACTTTTAATATTGTTAATTTTACTATAACAGGTTTTCTCATAGAGTCAGTTCCTTTATTTGCCATGCACACCATATGAAATTGAAATGACTCTATAAAGTACATTTGCATCCTAAACTCCTACAAAGACATTATGTCACGGATATGCTAAAGTAATAGCATTGAATATATATGCATATCCACATTTTAAGCTTTAGCTTTTGAACTGTCCCTTTGCTTCACTGGGTTTTCTTCAGTGATTTGAGGTTTGGGTTAATTTTTTTGATCAATAAGATTTAAATGAGAAGAACAGTGAGGAGTAAAGAAAGTTAAAGGATGACTACTGTTTAGTAACAAAGGAAAAGGGGGCAATGTTCCACATTTCAGGTGTGCACCGCACCAAGATCTTCTTTACCTGTGCATGACGCAAGGAGCAAGGGGTTTTCCAATCATCAGTTTTCTATTGTTGCATAAGAAAATAGCGTGGAATTTAAGTCATCTCCATTTTATTTGTAATTCTTGGGTTGCTAGTTGTTGATTCCTGTAGGGTAGAGAAATATGGTTTTTCTCTTCTATAATGATAGGCCTGGGGCTGCATAGTTCATGAGGATTTCAGCCTTCACGTTTAGCAGTGTGACAGGCCTCGAGAACCTCTCCTCATAAGATTTGTTTCAGCTTCCTGTGGCTCCTGTGCACCATCTGGTTGTTAGGGCAGCCTTGGGTGTTTGGCATGTGAGGGAAAGATTCTAGGACTGAGCCACAAAGGAGGTGCTTTTCCAGCCAGAGCGCAGGTCCTATCTACTAACATCCAAATAGGTTAGGCACAGCATGTGATCAGTGGAGCTGCAACAAGTAGGGGGACCAATCACAGCTTTCAACTGCAAAGTCACGTACATGAGAAATGGGAATTCTTGGCTACTTTTTTTTTTTCAATCTGTTAATATATAGTTGGGCAAAACAGAAGCCTCTTCCTCAGAAAACTTACTTAAAAATTCTTTGTGAAAATCAACAAAATTTTGGTTTCTATGGTAATCAGCTAGAATCTAAAAATAGGCCTATTATGAGGGCACTATTTTGTAGTTGAAGGCATTTTAACATTTTAGTCTATGCCGTGCAAGAAAATATGGAAAAACAAAATGTGATGATAGAAAACGTTGAGATATTTAGCTTTTGGTCAATTGAAAATGACATGTTTAATGGTATATCTTGATTATATTGTATAATAACAGTCTATAACCCTATAACATAGTGTTAGTAGGGAGAAAAGGAAAAAATTGAACTATATTAATTAGTTTCTTATTTAAATTGCAACCTAATCACAGAAAATCAATAGCTGGAGCTGATAGAAGTAAATCTAAGATTATTGATTAAAAATGTGCTGGTGACAAGGAAACAAGCAAAACTATCAATGACTTATATAGAAGAATATATTTTAGTAAGTAGGAACATAAACTGTATAGAATATGTGATGCATTAAGCCAATAAATATATTGGCTGTTTCAATGTGATGTTTACAGCAACTGGACTCAGTACCACTTTGATGCAAATATGAGGGCCCCAAATGATTGTGACAATCTAAATTTTTGTTGCATTGTGTAAAAATAAGTTTATGCTGTCCTTTTACATTATAGGAGAGAGTACCCTTACTCTATGAGTCAGGGAATGCAAACAGTGACCCAGGCCAGGACTAATAATATGCCACTGTTTCTACCAAGGGACTTGCATGTAAGGGACACAAAAAGTTATAATGTAGAAGAAACAAAGCAAGACTGACTTTCAACCAAAGCTTAAATAATAAGACAGGGATAGTTTTTAGAAGTTAAGGAAAGAGGTGATAAAATTGGAGAAACATACAAGATATTATTATTTTTTTATTATACTTTAGCATGTTTACTTAATTTACAGACTACCTGGAAATCCTGAGGCATCATATCTCATTAATCAAAAAGGCTTAATGGGGGCTGGGGAGATAGCTCTGAGTCACAAGTGCCTACCTGGCAACTACAAGGCCCTGAGTTTAAACCCCAGTCCCTCCCCCCAAAAAAGGCTTAATGTTTGTGAGTGTCAAATTAAGGTTAAGAAAATAATAAAAATTCTTGAGTTTTAAAAATAGTGGTGATGTGGAATAATCTGCCTGTATAGTTATGTGAAAATCATAAAAACATATTTTATTTCTGTGGATCTTTAATGATATATAAGTAGGTAGCTATTTCTATTTTAATAACAAAGCTGTGGTAGTATTTTTAAGCCCCTGTGAGCCTATAAGTTCTTTTTTTTTTGAGACAGGGTCTTACTGTGCAGTTCAGGCTGGCCTTGAGCTCACTTTTGTGGCCCAGGCTGGTCTCGAACTCGCACCGATCCTCCTGCCTCAGCCTCCCGAGTGCTGGGATTACAGGCGTGCGCCACCATACCCGGCTTATAAGTTCTTTTGAAAGCCAGATGTGTTACTGGAAAAGATGAATAGAAGGACTAATTTAAAGATGAGTATAAATTTTATCCTAAAAGGTATCTCAACGATATTGAAGGATGTTTTAGAAAAACAATTTAATTTTGCATTTTGTAGTGATCCCTCAGGTAACAGTAAGCTGGAGATCTTAGAATTAGGGAATAGCAAGCAATGAGAATTTGAAACATGGCAAGAGACATTGGAAAAGTGAAATGAGATCAAGGGACTTAGGAAGAGCAAATCTAAAGATCTGAGATTGATGGAAGCTATCTGCAACTGAGAAGAAAGGTAGGATAATCAAGAGTAGATGATATTGATTATGTTCATGTTGTTCACTAACAAAAGAACTTGAAAAAAGAGTACCTACATTTAGGTGACTGTGAGGCTTCCAAGTAAAAATGTCTAACAGTCACTGGATGGCGATCAACAGAATTCTGAACTAGTCCACAAGAGTTAGAAGCTGCATATTCACGTTCAATCCAGCTACATGTCTGATGTACACCTTGGCTGTGGATGAGAGCTAGTTGCTGATGAGGCAGTGGTGAACCTACACCTTGGAGATCCTGTGGTCAGCAGGACCATGACAGCGAGTGTGTGGAGTTATGGTGGGGAACTGATGTACAGGACAGAACTGATTGGCTCCACCGCCTGCGTGAGAGTAAACATTCTCAGCCTCTTGTTCTGCAAATTCTGCCAATTTGGAGGATTATGGACTTTGGAAAAATGCACCAAATATTATTCAATTTATTTTTATGCTGTGCAAATTGTTTTTAGTCCAAACTCATATTCTAATTATAGGAAGTCATAAATAAGCAAAATAAATTGTTCGCATGTATTTACAGTATACCTAATAAATATCAAATACTATCCTGCATGTTAACATTAAATCTCTCACCCTGTCTGTCCCAGCAAAAGAGAAGTGTGTTTTCCAGCAGGCTTGAATTTTGCACATGTATAGGCTTTGCTTCTTTTTCCCATTCATGTCATGTACTTCCTATTAGCCCTTCAGATTTCTGCCCTTTGGTCCTTGTTCTGGAATAACTGCTTCCTCTGATACCTCATTGCATTCTACACATCCTCACCTCTTGGCAGAAGTCCAAATGTGTTGCAATTGTCTGCTTATTATACAGCATCAGGTGATTTGAATAAGAATAACTTAGCAGAAGTCATATTGGTTCTCCCCAGAATATACAGCAAATGACATCTTGATTGAAAGCTAATATTTCTAATCACACAATGTTTTTTTTTTTTTTTTTTTTTATGGTGATGATTTTGGTAGAGTGAAAGTTATTTGAAATTCTTGACAAATTATACACAGTGCCTTTCTTTCACTAATATTTCCTGAGTTTTTTCTTTTAATATCCCCCAATTTTCAGAAAATCTTTCTGCTTTATAATCTTTGCAATTAATTGTAAGATACTGGCATACTTAATGGGATTAATTACAACAGATGGAAGGTTCTGTCCCAGTGACTGTGAGAAGGGAGAAGATTGGGCAGGTCTAAGCCACTTGAGATAGACACTTCAGCAGCTGACCTGGGGATCAATTTTCACACTTGACCCACACTATTGTGATCCGCACTTTGGTGACAATTTCTCTCTCATTTAGATTCCCTGTGGTTGTATTCCTGGTAACTTGAAAAATAAATTACAAGTTCCACAAATGGTACATAGTTATCATTAATTTTCATTATAAAGGCAGTTAATGTTCACGTTTAACTCTTTCAAAATGATCTGTGAGTGAATATTCCATCTTTTAATGTCAGAAGTCTTAAGGGTATGTGATCCCTTGGTAGGAAAACCAGAAAGGTGTGGGGTCAGTATTGAAAACCTCTTCATCTGTACCCCATCAACACACTCTTGGCAGAGAAAATGAGTTATTACCAGGAAAATAAATATATTATTTGATTGGTTGTGGCATGGCTCTATTAATAACATTCTTGATGTTCGCATTAGGTTTTATTCAGTTATATTTTTTCTCCATATGAGTTTTGATGTGTCTGCTTTGAAATATTAAGAGGATGTATAAGCTTGGAAAAGTCCAGAGTTTTCCAGTTGTTGATAGTCAACATAGCAAATCATGGCACCGTGGGTCAAACCATAGTGGTGTTGCTTTCTGTCTCCCTGCAGTGATTTTTACGCTAAGCTTCATCGCCAGGTCAAGAAACTTGATGTGGCCAAGCCATGCACAAAGACCTAAGATGGGTCACATCAGCATGTGTTTCTATTCCTAGTGAGTATATTCTCTTCCTCTTTGGGAAGAAGAATGTTTGGGACAATTAGAGAGCTTTGTTTGATGTCTGTCAGGAAATGGAAATAACTGAATTGTGTATGGAATGTTCACAGTAAGACAGAGCCAAGGGCAAGGCCTGAATTCTGTCCCTTCCTCCAGACAAATAGTACCTTGAGCGTGGAGCTGCTATTTCTCACTGCATTATAGAAGACAGAGTAGTGTCTAGAATTTTTGAAATGTACTACAGATTCCCTTTCTGTCATCCTTAAATAAGACATTTATGCACTCTGAATTCACTAAACTAACAACTATTTTGACACCCTCATAAAGGTCAAACAGTATTCTTGTTGCTGGGGTTACACTAGTAAACAAAATAAAGAGTTTTGATAATGTATTTTGTAGCTATCTCATATTTAGTAATAACTACTAAATAACTACTTATAGATGATGTCTTAGTGTTCTATTATGTCATATGCCTTAGCTCAATTGTGATTATTTAAAGAACAAGAACAACACAAACTGTCACTTTTTCCTTTCTAGTTTGACTATTAAGGATGTAGTCAAAAGTCATCTGAAATACAACTCTTTGAATATTTTGCTTTAGCTTATACAAAGGCACTAGGAAGCTAGTAAGAGTCAGGCCATGCGTGACATTTCCCTTGTTGATATCATTACATATGTGACAATAGGTTCGAATCAGGTAGCAATTGTCACTGAAATAACATATTTAATATTGATGGTCATATGTTGGGAGCATATTCAGGTCACCTGCTGGTATGCATGTCTCACAGTTACTGATGACAGCGGGGACTTGGCAATGATTCTCATTTCTATAGTCAGATCCCTACGTTTCAAAATGAATACTAGGGATGTTAGTTTGAAAGGTTTTAGAGCTTCCATTTATAAGTTTTTAGGTTGTTTCTATTCCATAGTCCCCTTTTTCATTTCTTCTGATAGTTTAAGTTTGATAGGTTTTGTTATTAGTAGTAATATTGATGACACATGAAGGGAAAATAAACCCCATTCTTCTGTAGCAAACCTGTTAGTCTGTGATTTTCCTTCTCTGAGTATCCAGTTTGTCCAGGTATACAAACTATAGCTTACGGCTGGGTATAAAGTATAACAAAATGTCTATTTTACAAGGCTATGAGATAAATATTTGTCCCTAGTTGCTAATGATTAAGATGAATCAATGCTTTTCTAAGCCTGATTGATTAAAGTAAATTAGAGAAGTGATGTTAGATTTTTACCCACACTCTAGAAAAGCTGGGGCCCCAGACACAGAGCAAGGAAAACTGGAAATGGGAGAGCAAGTTAGATAAGATTGGAATTCTTGACAACTAGAGTTGGAAAGCAACATTGTCCATCATATAGGACAAAAGGCCACTAAAGCAAAAGGATACCGGAGAAAGGCAGATCAGAAAGCGCTCAGAAGTTTTTGAAGTGGTTGATTCTATTAAATAAAGACAATATGGGGCAAGTCAGCAGGCTCCACAAAGCGGAAAAACCACAGAGGCATGGGAGTTGGTGAACCCTGACTTTCCACTCTAACCACCAGGAAAAAGAGGAGACCACTGGCTGCATAGAAACCTGACACTGGCAGAATTGTACTTTAGACATACTAATGCTGATGGACAGTGAAGGCCTTGGTTGTACTGGTAAATCAAATAAAGTATTTGCTAATTTCTGAAAGAGAGATAATTTCTTAGGGTCCATTTTTAAGCAGAAGTGGTTGATATTCCACTGAAAAGGATGACTGAATATTTAATATTTGGTTCCCATGAACCAGCAGGAGCTGTACAACCAGCCATCAAGTAGAGAATGGTATTCTTTATGTTGTTCTTTCTTTTGAATCCTTCAAGACCAGGGGTAGGTCATCCTGGTGTATCACTGTTGCAGCAATTCACCATTGTAATAACAATGATGATAGACAAACAAATATCTTTTTACATAGAAAGGGGAAGCATGTTTTCTCTACATCATGAAGGCAACTATATTGAATTATAGATTGAAAATTATGTTGGGTACAGACCTCACTGAGACAGACATGAGAAGGGAAAAGGACTTGTAAAGAATGAACCAAGGAAACCATGTGGGTTAGGCTGAAGTTGATGTATGAATAGGATTTCAAGACTGGCACAGAATTTAAAATAATTAGAGAAAAACCTCGGATAAAGTGATTGATGATGGAATAAAGAACATTACTAAGAAATTTTCTTTTATTGAAGGAAGAGAGAAAGAAAGAGAAGGCATGAATCTTGACAATTTTCTATTGTCCTGGAAATAGAAAGAGTTGTTGGCCAAGGTTCCTGATTTACTCAGTAAATTTTGAGGTTCATTCATGTGCTGAGGCTGAGGCATAAGTACCATAGAAACTTTGAGGGGACGGGGGCAGTTTAGGGAAATCTGTTGAGGTAAATCACCAGGAGAAAACTGAAAGCCAGATTCCCGGGGCACACTAATGACCCTGATGAAATTAGATTTGTAGTAGGTTAGATACAATGTTTTAAATAGTTACACACCTTTTAGTAATCAGAGAATATTATTAAATATTCCCTAACTCATTTTTTCCACTCATTCCATTGTGGTCTTCTGCTAAGAAGCATCTGATTATATATGCCTGAAGCAAACATCATTTATGTTGCTTCTTCTTTTTTTTTTTTTTTTAATTCCTAAGAGTCTTACGTATTTCTCACTTCCATAAGCCTCTTGGCCATCCTGGGAGGCAGGTGCTATTATTTTCTCATTGATAGGTGAGGAAATACAATCCTGAGGTATCACCAACTACCCAGGGTCTCAGGAAGGACACAGCGATAACAGCTACTTCCAGGGACTCCACAACCAGAGCCCAAAGTTGTTTCACACACCTCTTACTATAGATTCACATAACATCTATAAGTGTTGCAAGTAGACCTCAGTGACTTCATCCTTTTTTCTTTGCATTTTATCACAACGTAAGCCAAATTAAGAAAATGTACACTCAAAGCCAACAGTGAGGGAATAAGTGAACAGCTTTGTAGTTTTACTCATTGGTACTTGGGAAAACTAAAGAAACAATCATTGTACAGAAGAAGTTTTTCTGTCATAGGCTATATGAAATTGGTTTTACTCTCATCCAAGCTCAAGACAATGTATAAATTATCTTTCTTACTAGCATAGAAGGCATTCTCCATATTATAGGAATTATCTTCAAAATCAATAGAAATGTAAGTAAAATATTTCAGTTAAATGAACATATGTCATGAAGATTATATTTTAAGATTAGGATCTTGTGTAGATTGAGATTAGTTATTAGGATGTCACTTCTACTGTGTCATTAATTGAGATTAAGCAAAATGACAAAAGAAAAAAAAAGAATAGTTCTCTAGTGCACATAGTTGTACCTTTTACTAATGCTTAAAAGGAAAGCACCATGTATACTTTGCTATGTTGATGTAATCATTTACATTAACTTAATATTTATTACTTAGGAAACTATTTTTTTGATGTTCAGATTAATTATCACTTACAAATTCAAAACATGTTAACTGTTATTAGTAAGAAACAAACAAAATTCAAAGGTATAGCTATAACATTAGTGACCAGGAATGGCTGGTCCAAATCTCTCACAGGTGTAGCTTATGAGCTCTAAAACAATAATAACATTATATCTTAACTCATACTTAAGTTACAGTACTGTACTTTACCATTATGTCTTCCTTGGTTTTAGTGAGTGACTATCTATACAGGAGGGCACTTGGAATCTGAGTGCATTTTGCTGTGGTGCCACTCAGCTTGCTGAGAATCCATCAGCTTTATGATGATAGTGGTAGCAGCTCAACACTATTTAAAAGCATCAATCCAAAGAACATCATGCTTTTAAAAATGGCCTGTGGCATCTTAAACTCATTTATATTTTATTATCTACTAATTCAGTGATGTGCAACATTTTTAGGGACCTAATAACATGAACAATGAGCTTGAAACAACCTTATAGTGCTTAAAGATGAGAATTTGGTACATTTCTAAATATTTTCCCATTTCTGTTTCTTGTTTTTTTTTTTTTTTTTGTTAATAGAACTAATCCATACACATATCAAGTTAGTTTCCTAAATATCATTAAATGAATGTTAGTTGCCTGGCAAGGGATGACAATAGATGGCTAAATTATAACAAGAATATTCAGTTCACTGTTTCAGACTTTGTGCAGTGTAGTGTCATCAGAACAAAACATTTAACTTTGAGAGAAGTCTGAGGCTGAAAGAAAGATGGCCACTGCATTAGAGAGTGGTCCAGTGATGGCAGTGCCGTGCACACAAACACAGAAGCGTGAAATAGAACTGGTGGGGAACACACCAGTCGTCTGGTATTGCTCAATTCTGGAGAATAAAGGTAGGCTGTTGAGCAGGGTCATATAAAGAAAGACAAAATCTTCCTTAATTACACTTGTCATCACCTTCTGATTTCATGGCCTCAGGCATCCCTACTCTGAACCTAAATACAGGTTAAAATATCTGATCCTAGCCTATTTTTTGAAACTTACTCCTTCTCCCACTTAGCGCAGACTTAGTGTCCTTTGACCTAAAATTTCTGTTCTTTCTCACTCGCCTTCTTATTTTCATGCTGTTCACTCATTCTGTTAAGCTTTATGTATCTGTTTTAATATCTAGTCCTCTTAGAAAGCACAGTGGAAAGAATACCATCCCAGCCACAGTTATTTTCTCCTGCCTATTAACTCTATTATCCTGAAAACCCTTCAATCACTGTAAGTCAGAATGATTTTTCTACCTGAGACTTCAGAGCACAAACATTTGGTGTATCTCTCTGATACAGACTTATAGAAGTATGTCTGTAAGCTCTTTTAATCAAATAATATGCCTTATTCATCTTTCTAAACCTCCTTAAACACATAGCTTAAAGAGCAGAGGCTATACTAAAAAAATTCAAAAAAATAAAGTTTTTTTTTTCTCAACTAAATCATATTTCACACACACAGAAACATCTGGAGAAAAGCAGAGACATTAACTGCACAGCTCTGTCCTATGTACTTGGGAACCTTGCAGAAGACACTTTGTCGTTTGCATCAAGCACTTTCCAAAGCCAATGGCGTCTTTGACATCTCACCTGCCAGGAAAGGAACCAATATGAAAATGTGGGCAACTTCTTAGAGTCTAACTTGGGAGCTCTGAGTCTCACACTGATGCTCCCTTGCCTGCAGCTTAGTCACATTGATGGACTTCGCAGAAATGCCTGAGGTTTTGTTGTCCAGGATGTATATTTACCAACCTCTGCTGTGCTGCCTTGTTTTCATACTTTCAGAGAAAATTAATAGCTAGTACAATTTGCAACAATTCAGATATTTTTTGTTAAATGACTTACATAATGCTAACATTATTCCAAAACACATTATTTCTCATTTCTCTTGTTTATATATATGAAGGAAGATATATAAAGCAAAGGAAATTTAAATAATTATATGAAGCTCACATGTGCAATATAAAGTGTAGTAGTGGGGAAGGTTCCCAATCACTGTGACATTGCCTATTTACGAGCAGCTGTTCATTAAGTGAGTACAATGTAAGACAGATAGATGATAGACAGACAGACAGAGATAGGTACATAAATCTATCTATAGAGAGAAACAGAGACAGAGAGAGATGGAGAGATGGAAAAATAATGACAGAAACAGAGAGACAGAGATTCAGTGACACAGAGAGACAGAGAGAGACAGAGATAGAGAGACTAGAAGTAAGATAGTGACAGAAAGAGGGAAAGAGAGAGGGGGGAGAGAGAGGGATAGAGAGAACAAGTGGTTTCTTTGAACTGTTTTCAAAATAATATTTAAGAATATATGCATAAAATGTTTGTAAAGCACTTTTCTAATGACAGTACAAAATGGTTTAATGTACTGAAAGCTTCATCAGCATAGTATGTGAAAATATCAGGCGATGCAGAATTTTTGTTTGCATTTTGTTATTTATTATAATCCTTAATCAATAGATGAAAGTCTACAATAAATAGAAAGGCAGCTAACTTATCCTTCATCTGAAGCATTGCCTAGAGGTGACTAGCGTGCCAGACAGACTGGAGACGTTCTATTGATAGTTGAGGCTCTAAGCGAATCAATGGATTCATGCCTTGAAACCAGTTCAAAAAGTGTTTCTACCAATCCATTGAAGAATACTGAAAGTCAAGTTGTAATGCACAGGCCTTCTTGAGTGGGATCACTCATTCTTCTGTTTCATTTTTACTTTCTAAAACAAAAGTTGGTCAATATGTCTTCATGGGTCATTACATTTTTAAATCTACTTCCAGAGTTATGGTGTATCCCTTGTATCAAGATTTCACTTGCACATCAACAGCAAACTTGATGTGTCTTGTATTACTTAAAAAACTTGAATATTTTTTGCAAAGGAACAAAGTGAAAATATTTCTTGAAAATCTTAATGTTGTGAATTGAGGGAACTGTGTCATTCATTGTTTCATGGGCATAACTTTGACATTATAATTATGTACATAATGTTTTATTAAGACAGATTTAGAAGGGCTGGCCAAATAGCTCATTGGATCAAAGCGCCTGCAAGCAGGGCAGAGGCTGGGGGCTCAATACCCTGGCCTGCTGGGCTGGCCCGGCCCCAGGGGTGGGCTGAGAGGGCAATTGAAACTGGGTATTGTGGCATGTACATGAAATCCCAGCTCTTGGGAGGCTGTAAACAGGCACTTCACTGTGAGCCTAATCTAGTAGTGAGACCCTGAACACCCTTTAGCCCCTTCCCTAAGATACAAAAAAAGAAAAAGATAGACAGAGTAATGACTACCATATTTTATACTTAACAATTGTACTCTATTTTTATGTTAATAATATTTTAAATTTCCCATGTGGTACCAGCATTTCTCTGTCCTTGATTGAGATGAGTCAGCTATCTTTTGGTACTGGCCTCATTCAAAATCTGGAGAATAGATCTTAATGTTAGTCCTAGGCATAGGTTGAAGACAGATTTAGACTATGACTATTCGTAAGTGGTGAAACATTTTTGCTTGATTCAAACTGTGGAGTTGGGAAACTAAAATTATTACCATCCTCTACATTTTATTCACTTGTTTACTTATTTTCTTATGAAATATTTATTGATACCTGTCTTATACATGGCATATACATTGAGATTAAAAATGCACAAGAATTCATACATATATGAATTATTGCAAATTAGATGTATGACTCAGACTCAGAACAGAATAAATATACTTGAAATAGAAGAGCAAAAATCTAGATTTGTGAATACTGTTTGTGTCCCAGAATCAAGGCCGAGTGAAGGTTTTAGCAGCACTGAAAATATTTATTTCACCAGCCAATAAATTCTGGGCTGAACAATATGGGTGAAATCTTCTGTTGCCTCAATTCAAAGGTATCTCATCTAATGCTCACACTTTGCTTATTTGTATAATAAAACTTAGTAAAGTATTTAATATGACTTATATAATATGTCACATTGTTATAAATTCATGTTATCAAATGTCTTCCTGCTACTGTTGCCTTGATGGTTTAGTGTATTTTGCTTAATGCTCAAAAATGTAGGGATTACATTATAATCTGTATTTTATGATTAGGAAAACTGAGAATGACATATTAGAATATATAAATGTTACTTGTGCTTCTACTGCCTGGAACTCAGAATATAAATCAGGAAAAGATATTGCACTGCATGTATAGACGTAGTTACGTTTTATTAACACATCTATTTTATAGTGATTAATAATTTTAAATTTTCCATGATCATGATATTTTAATTTTATTAATATGTATAATGTGAACTTTTTTGATGTTTTCAGTTTTTAAACTACCCATTATTTAGCAAGTATATTATAGCAAAAGTGGTTTTAAACTGAAAAATATAATGAATTATAGATTGATGATTTTAAATGATGTGTTTCTTACCCATAAGTGATCCTTATTACTTAATAATTTTATCATCTGCTCCTATGCTTTGAGCATGTTCTTCATGAAGTATAAAATTTTAATATCCTCATAATAATTCTAATATCTTTTAGATATTTAATATACTCATGGTAACTCTAACTTATAGACATGTCATAATTTATTTAAACATTTCCTATTGTGCCAATTCAGACAGTTTCTAATTTTTATCATGTTAAGCAATACTTTAATGTTTTGCCTTATACCATGTTCTGTGTCTGTTTTTTGAGTGCATAATAAAATTCCCTGGAGTTTATTTTTCAAACATATGAAGCCAAGTACAGTGCTTTGTAGAACTGTTGTGAGTGTCAGCCATCTGGATGAATCACAGCAATTGCTTGACCAATTTCTGCTCTGTGAAAGCCTGAGAGAATGCTTTCAATCTAGGTGACTCTCCTTAGGTACACTGTATCTTCAATAACTTTCCTCTGTGGTGCCATAATCTCCTTGAACTGAAAATTTGGGAACTGCAAAAGTTACATGTTTTGTTATACAGGACTTGCTTTAACTTGCCCTTAACCATTCAGCAGTAAAGTTTAAACATGAGGCATAAAACGTAACGCTAGCTTAGTATGATCAATTGTAAAAGGCTTAAATCAAAAGCTTGCATCATTGCCAGCTTTGCCAATAACTCACTGTGACTGTGAAACATTGGATTATATATACAACTACTTTCTCTTAGTTCAATGAGAAGAAATGTTTTTGTACCAATAATGATTAGAAAAATTATCACAGCTACACTCTGTGCTCTGTATAACTAATAAGAGGACAATAATATGCATTATGTAAAATAATGGAAATGTACTACTAACGTGTTTTGAAGCTGTCACGTTGCATTTTCTTATTAAATACAATAAAAAATAAAACATATGAAGAACTATCGCATTCTAAATTTTTGGCTTGCATATTGCTGAAATGAATTGTGTTTTGAATCTCTTTTCCTATTTTCCAGTGGCACACCTCCATATTATTTCTGTATTCTGTATAATATTTCTATATCATTTTCATTGCTAATATTTTCATTTTTTTACTTTAAGTCTGGTTGAGCAGATTAATGACATAAAAGATAGATGTTTGCATGATCACAAATCCCATTATTTTTCTTTGTGAACTGTTTTCGTTTTGTTGAGAAAAAATATCATTTACATAATGGTTTTACTCATGAATATTCTTTTAACATATATGATAATCATTTATACATAGAGATTTTTAATCAGCAGAGAATTAATTTTGAGCTGTGCTGTGGGTCAAAATTTGCTTTTCATTGTTTAAATTAAATGCTGCTTTTCCTCAAATCACTTGATTAACTTATAATTTCTTACTTATTTTAATTTTTTAGAGTCTCATAAAAATTCAGTCAGTAATTGCATTGGAATCTTTTAATCATAAATAAAAATTTGATTAACCTCACAATACTAATGTTCTTTCTGAAGTATAACCTTATTCATTTTCAACTATTATAATATCTAGTTGCACTTATTTATATCTGTTTCTATACATCTATACATTTGTAAGTATATATGCATATTTTTTCTTTGCTATGAAATCCAAAATTTTTTTCTATCATTGTACGTTAGAGTGAAACTGTGGACTTTAGAGATTTCAATGATTAGTTAATTTTACATAGGAAATTCATGGCTTTGAGCAACATCAGGGGATGTGGGAGTGATAGTCAAGGCACACTGTGTGCCATGCACTTCAAGAGTACTGCCGTGCCTTGATTCCCAGAGACTAGGACACATCACCTCTTTTCATACAATTGCCTCTGCTCCCCTTGGACTTTTGGCTATAAATACAAACAGTAGCCTTACAGCTGTCTTTCAGTATCTATTGAGCTGTGTCATTGCTCGTAATTGTAAGGAACACCTGAAAGAACTTTCCTGTCTTCGAAATTTGGCAGAGTTATAGCTAACTAGTGAAATCCAGTTTGCATCCAAAATTGTACCTTGAAAGTAAGCCTGAAAAACTTAGATTTTCCATTGAGAGTTGCTGCAGAATTGAGGGTGACTCAACCCATGAAATCCATCATAATGCATTAGCTCATTACCTGTTCTTACGTGTTAGTGCTGATGGAAAATATGCCTACTGTATGACTATCTTGTATATTATACCATAAAAACAAATAGAAATAACTTACAAATAGTTGAAGTACTTGGACAAGAAATCAAAGCATAATTTTTTGATGACTTCATAATTTATATTCTTTTTTTATTTTTTTATTTTTTTATTTTTAGGACCAGGGTTCAAACTTATGACCTTGCACTTGCCTGGCAGGCACTTGTGCCATGTAGCTATTTCCCCAGCCCCCATAATTTAGATTCTTAAAGAAAGGAAAATTATGCTTTCCATAACATCAAAGTAAAACTATGATTTTTGGTAAGTACTTTATTTGATAGATTTTATTTGTTCTTCCTTATTCTTTTCTTTGATCTAAAAATCAGTTCCTTTTTCTAATAGTATATAATAGAATATGTTTTTTCTATTTTAATCTGGTTTCTTACTGTATTTTGAAAAACATTCATAAGCAATTTCATAATAGTTTTCTTCATATTTATTTCATAACTGAAAGCCCAAGTTACATTTTTATTGTCTGTGTGATAAATACTATAAATATGACTGGAAGAGAAAGTTTCTGATTCAGAAAATGGCGTGAATTGGATTTTAGACTATTTGTATGGATAAGTATGTGTTTCAGTGTTTTAAAATTAGTATTTGGTTGAGTTAACACATAGGACATTTAGCATATATGTTATTCTTTGCGATGGCTCTATTATCCAGGGTAATATACAAAGGTTAGAAACAAGCAAATGTTGGTATATAGTCCTGCTGTTACCATTTTCATATTTTAAAACTATGTTGACTGTTAAAGAGAACCACTCTGCTGCTTTTATTATTCACTGTTCTTCCGTCGTGCCTGCTACTGAGTGGGAGAGAGGGCAGGGATTTAGAACTCAATTTTCCTGGTAATTTCTATAATCTCTTACACTGCTCCTTTTAGTTCACACAACAGATCAAAAACGTAATGATGAAACCAACTCTCAAAAGACGTTGGTTCCTTTTATGGAAATGCTTTTCTCTGCTCCTATTGTGTCATTTTATTTTGTAATACTTATGTGAATAATGCCAGTAATGTTTGGAGCCTGTTCTCTAGAATCTCAGTATAATTGTGTGTAGCATCCTTACACACAGTAATGTTTGATGAGGTTTGATGATGTAGTGTTTCCAATTTTACTACGAGATGAAAAATTTTGCCTCTATAGTGCTTCTAATTTATTAATAATGTGCTTCAAAAGGTATTGTCTTTATTATATATGGTGTCTAGATATTTTTATGTATACTTGTATATGTGAATCCATAATTACCATCCTTTGCTTGGGGCATTGCTTTTATTTATTACCATGCCTGTTCTCTAGTTTCTAACCAGCAGTCCTCTTGTTTGTTTTAGTCTTCCTTCTGTGAGTCAAATCCCCTAGTTGCTTCAAGCAACAATATCACACACACACACACACACACACACACACACACACACACACACACACGCGCACACACACAAAGCAGAGCTCAGAATTAAACTAAGCTGAGGGTTTATAAATCATATCCCTACTCAAACACATTCTTTACAGCGATTCCATTTTACTCTTCTTGCCTTGAGTCTGCACCCTCTGAATTTGAAGAAGAGAATTCACGTGCTGATTTGGGACTCAGAACATTAAAACTTTCTTACAGATGCAGTAGCGAATATCCACTTGGTGGTGTTATGTTTCTAATAGAGAAAAAACTGAACTGGGAATCAGAAAATTGGATTTCTAGGTTCCTCTGATACATTGAACTCAAAGGAATTGTTTCTTTTTTATTTCTTGTACCAAAAATGACAGAGCTACAGGGAGAATACTGTTGAGATTAATAATGTGATTGAATGTGACAATTATATACATGTTGGAGACAAAGGGGTTTCTAAACAAGAAGAAAATTGCAGCATCAGAATTCATGACATGATTTATAAATGAATCCCTAGAGGTTTCCTATGTGGATGGAAAGCAAATAATACATGTACCACAAACCTATCTTCTGAATGATCAGTTGAGTCTAGCAAAAGCCACAGTTTAAAGAATCAAAGGTTTAAGATGATTCTCTATGTTAAAATTCTAGTTTGATACATACTTTTGTTGTTGTAGTTTAGTATGAGGACAGTTTTACATTAATGAATGAAATAAATCAGTATTGGTGAAACTTCAGTAACTGGAACACAGACCTACAAGTTAGGAATGCAATTCCTAAGAAAACAGAAAAAAGTCTAGACTTTTTCCTTTTCGTCTAGCGGCAGCCATCAGATAAGCCAAGGTGGGTGAGTACAAATGCACCAGGAGCTGTGGAGGAAGAAGTCCGATGTGATGTGCTTTCCACTGAGGGTCTGTTGCTGGATGTGCCGCCAGCTCTCTGCACCCATCCTTGGATAGAAGGCCTAGCAAAGATATGTCATATACAGGACTTTCATGTGCCCTGGTGGCTGCAAATGTCCAGTTCCTAAAGAAGCAACTTATGGCAAGCCTTCCATCATGGTGCTAACCAGCTGAAGTTTGCACGGAGCCTTCAGTCTGTTGCTGAGTAGTGAGCTGGATGCCACTGTGGGGCTCTGAGAGTTCTAAATTCTCACTGAGTGGTTGGAGATTGCACATACGCATTCTTCAAGGTTATTCCTATTGATCCATTCCACAAAGCCATTAGAAAAACTCCTGACACCCAGTGGATCACCAATCCAGTCAGGGAGGCACAGGGAGGTGTATAGGCTGCATCTCAAGGCCCCAAGCACCATGACCTTGGAGAGGACCACACGTTCCAGCACACTGTTGGTAGCACTCACTGTGCGGCTCAGAGAACGCACAATACTGTCCAGCTCCACCATTACTGTTAATCATATAAGTGATGTTTATAAAATTCATAACCCTGTAAACAATTTAGGACAGTTCATCTGCTTAAAGGTGTTATTTGTTAAGTGGTCTATTCAGTCATGAATGTTTTGTCAACTGGAAGTTAAAGTGCAATAATGTTTGAAGACTATAAGTGATGGTGTATCTGTTTCTAATAAGATGAGCTTTTTGTCTTTGCTTTATTTTATTACAGAGTCATATATCAGTGTTTGAAACATGCTGATCAGTAAAACAGGTACAAAATAAAGTATTTTAAAGAGAAAAGAATGAAAAAATATAGTTACAATTTAAAATTTTATATTTGAATGAGTTTCAAGTACCACATGTTAAGGTTGCTGGGATCAAAAGTCTCGACACTCAGGCTGGAGAGATAGCTCTGTGGTGTGGGAGCCTGCCTAGCAAGTGCAGGGACCTGGACTCAGATCCTCATATCACATGTCTTGCTCACAAGAGAACGCAGGGCATGCCGAGCCAGCCAGAAACTGGATGTGGTGGTGCTTGACTGTAATTCTAGCAGCTGTAATCCTCGCAGCTACAGGTGGCATATGCCTGTAATCCTAGGGAGGCTGAGACAGGAAGGCCACTATGAGTCCAAGCAGTGTAGTGAGAGATTGTTCAAAATAAATAAACAAATAGAAGATTTTTAAAAATTTTTAAAAATCCCAAGACTCTGAACATTAAAATTCTAGCGGGAAATTGGATTAAATAATCATTGCAGAATAAATACAAACATGAAAATGAGGTCATGCTCATTAGTTATGGGCACTAGTCATATTCATATTGATTTTCTTAGTCTGTGTTGCCCCACTGAAACAACATCACCGAGGCTGAATAATAGAATATTCCTTGCCGTATCAGATGAAGAGAAGTACAAGGTATGGACACCATGAGGTTGCTTGCTTTTTGAGGGTCTCAGCTTTGGGAGGGGAGGGAGGAGTCCTCTGATAACTGAATGCAGAACAGCAAGAGAGCAAGTGTGCTGGACAGAGCATGACACCTCCCCCCCCCCTTTTTGGGGGATACTGAGAATGAAACTTATGACTTTGTGCTTCCCATGCAGGTGCTTGTGCCACTGAGCTGGTCCCAGCATGATACTTTTTTACAAAGGGGCTTCAATTTTATTCATGAGAAGCCCTCATGACCTCTTTTATTAAAGTTCCTCATGGCTTAATATCATCACACTGGCCATTAAATTTTAGCACATGAACTTTTTTATTTTACTAAAAGGTCTACAAGTTGCTCAGGGTCTCACTACTAGATCACACTCGTAGTGATCACTTGTTTATAGCCTTCCAAGAGCTGAGATTACAACACACTCAACCACACCAGGTCTCAATTGCCCTCCATGCGCCCCTGGGGTTTGGGTTGGCACAACAGGCCTAGGGATTGAATCCCAAGCCCCTGCAATACTTGCAGGTTCTTTAATCTGCTGAGCTATTTGGCTGGCCCTTAACACATGAACTTTGAAGGGGGCATATCCAAACTATCGCAGTGGTACCTACCACACTGTCTAAAGTGAAAATGGTAATAAAACAAACAAAAAACCCTCAAGTGTGTGGATATAAAGAGCTCAAAACTTGAGATTGCTGCAGGGTGTGGAATGGCTACAACCACAATGGGATGTTTGGCAGATCTATCAAAGTGAATACCTATGTATTCTCATTAAACACCAGGAAATTTTACTCTCAGGCATACATAGAACATAAATGCATAGATGCGTTAACCATAAGAAATACATCACACTGTTCCAATCAGCACCACTGGAAATTAGCTATGAATCTGCAGACACTGGAATATAAAAGATAAATCATGGCACTGCACAATAAAATGAATCTTCCAAATACAAAATCGAGCAACGGTACACAGGCATAATATGTTCTATGTGACTGCAAGTATGTAACACAAAATTAGAGAAAAATGAATGTTAGAATATCACTTCCCCTGGGAAACAGGTACGACTGCAAGGAAACAGACATAGGACTTTTGGAGCGCAAGCAACAGTGAGACTTATCACTTGAGGGCTGATTATACAGGTCTTTCCAGTTTGTGACAATTTCTTGAACTATGCATTTTATGAAATATTTAATTTTATGCATTCATTGTATTTCACCTTAAAATAAAAAATCAAAGCTGCTTTCTGGGACCAGCAAAATAGCTCAGGAGACTAAGCACATGTTGTGGCAAGGGCAGGGATCAGGGTTCGATCCCTGGTCGTGCATGCTGTGCTGACCCCTCCTCCAGGATGTGTTGAGGCAGAAACCAAGCCTGGGTGTGGTGGCACATAGCTGTAATCCCAGTGCAGCGGTGAGGAGGCTAAAAACAGGAGACTCACCATGAGTGCAATCTGCACAGTGAGACCTTATACCAAGTACATAAAATGAAAAAAAAAAAAAAAGCTGTTTTCTGGCCGTACCCTAATGAATTTAGCCTATTGAATGAGCAGATTATATTATGACTTTCCTTTACTAAAAGTGAGGATATCTCAGGAGCCAGTGTGAGTTTGCAATTGTTATTTCATAAAAATAAGTAATCATGCTTTAAACAGAATGAGACTCTAGAGGTCTCTAAACTTTCACATATAAATGTCCAGTAGCAATTATCAAAAAGTTATAATAATGATAATAGAAATAACTTCGCGTATCGTAATAATTTTGATGAAAATCATGAAAACATTTTTGGTTATCATTGAAGATTTTTGGAAGGAAGTTCGTACATAGAGGAGCTTTGAAATATATAAACTTCCTGTTCCACCAGAGAGTTACATAGATGGTGAATAGTTATAAATAATATAATTTGATCCTCAGTATTACATTAGTAGTTATAAATAAATGAAAGACATTGATAGGTAGGTACTCAGTATAATGTTATCACACACTTACTAGTCTATGTAATATTGTAAAATTTATAATTTTATCCTCCCTGACCACTCCCTGAATAATTTACTGTCACATCCTGACTGTGAGGAGCACCTGACCTGTAGATATAAATACATGATACAAAAACACAGTTTTGTGGACATTCAGGCCTACAATTTTCAAGGAAGTTTCTCTCAAGAGCCATTTATATCATTAATTTATGTACAGTAATAAGGGGTCTGCTATCACTGAGGGGTATTCACTTCATAAACACAGACTCTACTGGCCAAATAGACTTCATGTTGGTTTTTGAACTATCCCCTGGAGCAACAAAGATTAACTTTCTACTTCTGGCTTTTGTATTGTTAGAAAGGCAGTTTCCAGTTTTCAGATGATTACCAAAGAAAATAATTAAGAGGACTAAAAAAAATTAGAACATAATGACACAGCTTAAATTGCATTAGCATTTTTAGTAGCCATGTTAGAAACTATATCTGAACTATCAGCTTTACACGATTTGTTCTTTTCAAGCCTTCTCAAGAATCAATTCATGTGTTGTGCAAGGATCACAGGTTTCTATAATGTTTAGGGGAAAAAAAAGAGTGTGTTCAAGTTTATGTATTTTGTGCAGGTAACAGTTATAATTTAATTGATTTATAAAACTAGAATTTATTAACTACATCTTACATAACATTGCTTTTCTAGATGAGAAGATGCTGTGGTAAATAAAACAAAGATCGCCAACTTTAAAGAGCTTCTGCATCAAATGTGGGAAAGTGTCACACAGCTCAAAAACTGTAATGGTCACTGTCTTCCTTTTGGGTAATGCACATTTCTGTTAATAAGTATTTTCACCAAGCAGCATGTGCTGACTCTTATGATTAAACCAGAGAATGTTTTTGTATTAACAAAAGCTATTAGCACTCATGTCTTCAGCCAAGAGTCCAATGAGTTACTAGGTTTCTGTTGTTCCTGGTCAAAAGAACATTTTATGTAAGTTTGTCATTCTTTGAGAAGAGCTTTAATTAAAGTTCAGATTTGCACCGGGCGTGGTGGCGCACGCCTGTAATCCCAGCACTTGGGAGGCTGAGGCAGGAGGATCGATGTGAGTTCGAGACCAGCCTGGGCTACAAAAGTGAGCTGAAGGCCAGCCTCAACTGCATAGCGAGACCCTGTCTCCAAAAGACAAAAAAAAAAAAAAAAAAAAAAAAAAAAAAAAAAAAAAAAGTTCAGATTTGCAAACCCTTCATATAATGTTGGTTCTATAGTGGGTAGAAATGCTCCCTAAAATCCATTTGCTAAAGTAAAATGGTTAATTACTTCAGTGATTCTGTTGAATTAAGACTGAAATGAGAAGTAGATATTCAATGTTTTTAATGAGAAGAAAGCACTATATCTCCAAGTATTATTATTTTAATTTACACAAAGCAAAGCTATAATGTTACATTAGCATAAATTTTCAGTTCTGCCTATTGCTTTAGTTTAGAGAAATATAAATAAAGTTCAAAATGACGGTGACTTAAGGCTGCACTAATCTAGATCAAAACCTTGGGAGAAAGAAGAGGCTTATATGAAGGTATAACGTCAGGGTTTAGCTTTAAAGGTCCCACAAGGGCTCATTCATTCAAAGGTCAGGCTTTTGGAAGGTGATTGGACTTTGGAGTCACCGTACTCATCCAAGGCTCAACCTATTGATCCGTTCATGACAGAACAAGCTGTGGGGGGTGCCGCCTACTGGGCGGGTCCCTGGAGCCGTGAGCTTGCAGGGGTAATCCTGAAGCGGGCTTTCCCTAGTCTCTCCTGTCTGGGAGGTCGTGCAGTGAGGGGCTTCCTCCTGCCAGGTCCTTCAAACACGATGTTTCTGGCTGAGAGCCAGCCATAGACCAATCTCAAAACCATGAGCTAAATCACACATCTCTTCTTAGCTGGGTATCAGGAATTCTTCCTTGGCAATGGGGAAAGTGACTAATAGACACAGGCTCACAGAAATATTCTGCACTTCGAAAAAATAGTTAAATCACAGATGAGGTAAATTTTTGATCCTCAAAATTAATTAATGTGGACTGATGAGTGCTATCTCCCCCCTGCTATCAAATGAGGCAACATACTAACGTCAACCATATAACAGTAGAACATATGATAAAGAAGGGTTGGATTATCTGTGTTAAAGTTTTATTTTCTGCTTAAACATAATCCTCTTTTCCTGAGATAGCAAGCCTATTTATTCTTAGAATTTAATTATCTGATGATAGGAACATGCATATTATTTTCATTTCATTTATACATCAATTGATATATTCATTAATGTCATCAGGTGTACTCACACATAATGATTTTTCTCCCCTGAGTCTGGTCTGAATTTTGAGGCGGCCTCTTTCCACCACAGCGTACTCCAGTTGATATAACTGCTAGTGGTCCATCTTGGCTGTCACAAAAACCTGCTGGAGTTTGTTAGTGTCTATAGCTTGGTGACTACGTGACAGGAATTTGTTGTCTCACTGTCTGGAGTCTGGACATCTAATGTAAAATTTCTTGAAGATTTGCTTTCTGATGGGACCTTTCTTCATGGCCTGTCCTGGGCTTTATTTGGCACTGCGTCCTGGGCTGGCTTACTCATTTTCTCTGTGCTGACCTCCAATGTCTGGAACCACACAATGCCTCTGGAAGGAAGCTTCCTGTGGCTCAAAGCTACAGCCGGTTGCATGGCAAAGTGGCAACAGAAAGGAAGGCTGCTCACCTCACGCTGCCCAGGAAGGGGAGAGAAAAGTGAGCAGCTAGGCAGGGGAGCTGTGTTTTCCAGGCTCCTTCCGGGACTCGCCTCTGTGTGAGACCCCGCCTCCTCCCAGCAGGTCTGCTGTCTCATAGCAGCCCTCATCTTCCAAAAGCCCAGCCTGTGAGATTTTAAGCCTTGCTGCATCACAAAACTGTTCAGACTGGGCCAGAACTAAGGATCGGGGCGTGGCCAGACTGTTTCCCATCCACTTCTTGTAAGGATAACAGTTCAAGTGGATTAGGGCCCCATGATGACTTCATCATCTCCTAAAAGGCCCATTCTCCAAATACATCCACATTGGGTGGGTGGAGCACTGCAGTGAAGGTGGCAGCAGGAGGGAGGGAGAGTTCAGGCCCCAGCAGACTGCTCCAATATTTCCTATTGTACCAAAACTTAAATTTAAAGTTTACATGAACAGAATGTTGTTAGTGTTTCACAAAGCATTCCCAAATACCCTATGCCTTAAGCTATTACCCCTATTTTAGCACCTTCAACAAATATGATGTCTTTGTTAAAATTAATAATTGATGTTCACACATTATTATTAAAGACCATACCTTCTTCACACTGGTTTAGTTTTTAACCATTTCTGCCCTTCTTTGTCCGCTTTTCCCTCTCCCTCACTATTCCTTTTCCATTTTCAAGGAACGAGCATTTATAGCTATCTTCTTGTGAGAAGAGGACCTGAAGAAATTATTTGAAATTCCTCTAAAGTGACTTCTGTTTCATCTGTGCTTCTTTTTTTTTCCAGTACTAGGTTTGAACTCAGAGTATTTTCACTGATTCACAAGCCTGTTTTCCATCTTTTACTATATATATATAATATATATACATAATATATATAATAATATTATACATATATATATATATATATATATATATATATGTAGTTTTGAGGTGGAATGTCACTGAATTGTTAAGTTTTTGAGGCTGGACATGCACATGTGATCTTCTAGCTTCAGCCTTCCTCAGTGCTGTGCTTTAAAACATGAGCTATTTGGTCTGGATCACCTCCTTATTTAGTAATATATATTATGGAGAATTATTTTATATTTCTCATTCCAGTAGTACTTTATGTTTATAAACTGTTATAACTTCAGTTATTGAAGACTCTCTTTCCTTTGTCTTTATAACATATCCCCCTGCTATTTCTTAAACAATTAGTTCTTATGTATTTCTTACTCTCTAGCACTAATATATATATACATATATATATATATATATATTCATTTATTCCTTGCCCAGTTCATTCCTGCATATTTCCTTATTTCCTGCTATAATCTGTTTTTATTTTTCAATGTTCCCAGCTTCCTTCTGTTGCAAAATGGTATTAGAAATCAAGATCTGGGGATGGAAAGGTGAAAGAAGAGATTGGAAAAGTAGAATAAAAGAAATAGAGGTAAATAGAGCTTCTATAACAGGGACCAAGAGTTGAAAAGGGTCAGCAAAAGATGAGAGGCTGGAAACGAAAACAAGAACAAAGGCACATTATGGTCCTGTACCTCCTCCCACAGTAAACTGAACAGTTACCTGTTGCCTACATATACTAATAGGAAAAGGAGAGAGACCAAAAGAAATTGAGATCTACATGTTTGCAAAATATATAGCTATGTGTAAATAATTTTAGTTTAGTTCTATCTCTGTCTCTGTCATCTCTCTCTCTGTCTCTCTGTTTTTCTGTCTGTCTGTCTGTCTGTCTGTCTGTCTCTCTCTCATGTGATGTCTCCAGCTCTAAGACAAAATCACATCACATGGACCTTTCTCTTTCTCATTACTAACAAACTTCCACTTCAGCAGTAGGATATCTTAATCCCATTATCTGCTTCTCATTTGCTTATTAATTAGACAACTGTCCTTAAGGACTACACTTATTAAGGAATATTCCAACAGGTCTTGGTTCATAGTCACTTCTTGCTCTTTTGAAATAAATAATTATTAAGCTTAACCTTATAAAACTATTCCACTGTATTTTCTTCAGGAGTCTTATAGCAGCAGTTCTTCTGTTTGAGTTCTTCAATATGATTTTATTTTGTGTACATGGGAAAGTTGAGTTCAACCTCATCTTCTCAGTTGTGTATGCTCCCTGTGCCTGACACTGTTTTGTTGAAGAGACTACTCTGTGACCACTTTGTGCTCTTTACATCATTTTGAAGACCAGCTGTGTGTACATGGGAGTTTTTCTCAGTAGATGCTACAGGATGAAATAAATGCAGAAGAGACTTATGAACAATATGCCCACAAATTGGGAAAGCCTCCCCCTAAAATAAACCACCGAATACATTTTTAAAAGCAAATGATCTACTAAGACTGACTTCTAAGAACTTTTTAAAAGATGATAAAATTAACAACAACAACAAATAATATTTTATTGAGAATCAAAATCTTCCCCACAACAAAATCAAGTTTAATAGTGAGATATCTTCATTGATGAACTGCCAAATATTTAAAGAATTAATGCCAATCCATCTTAAAGTCTTTCACAAAGCTGAGAAATAGGACATATTTGTAAACCCATTTTATGAGACTGGCATTATATTGTGCTTCAACTCTTGAATTATCGTTCTTTTTTATGATTTGCAATGTTTTTTTTTATTTTTATGTTTTGATATAGTGTCACTATATAGCTCAGACTTGTAGTGAGCCTTCTCCCTCTTAG
Source organism: Myocastor coypus (assembly GCA_004027025.1). NCBI lineage: Eukaryota > Metazoa > Chordata > Mammalia > Rodentia > Myocastoridae > Myocastor > Myocastor coypus. The sequence goes on from PVJA010013392.1 coordinate 28,759, forward strand.
CCTCCCCAGTACTGGGATGGTAGGCATGTACCCATACACCTTGTTTTGGGCCTGTAGTGCACCTCAGATTCCAAGGCAGGCAAGGCAAGCAATATTGGGTATTAAACTCAGGTCTTTGCACTTGCCAGGCAGGCACTTATGCCGCTGAGTTATTTTTCCAGCCTATGTTATCTTTTGATATATGTAATTTTTCATTGAAAGCTGCACATGCGTCATGTAGTTAGAAATGAAGTAAGCAGCCCATCTTTGGGTGGTTTTGTGATAATCTGGCTAGCAGTTGGACTGTATTTAAGTTTCCTTTATTAGAAGGATTGAGCGATTATGTCTTCTTATTTTTATCCTTTCCATTCCCTCTGTATTTCTGAAAGGATTTTCCTTCCTATGTCTTTGTTGACTGTAATCCTCTATTATTATTATGGCATAGCCCTCTCGGTGTGGTGGTAGAACAGGGTGAAAGGAAGTTTTCTATAAGCTTATGATTTAGTATTAAACTTTTAGTTGGTCTGTTTCTTTGTTGTGTTTCTCTTGGGTGCAATCTCTACATACACACACACACACACACACACACACACACACACACACACACCCCAGAGTGAGAATGAGAGGGAGAGCAGGAAGATAGGCAAGTGACAGGGATGAAGAAAAGGACTCCCCTCTGACAGACAGGTGTGCTCAAATATATCCGTTGAAGAGCAGGTCTTTATTATAGAGAGTGCTTCCTAGAGTTATCTTAAATAATCTTCTTCCTCCTGCTGGAGACAAAAGCACACCTCTCTTCAATCTTCACTGAGATCCTTTGGAAGAACCTGGAAAGAGAAGGTGTGATGCACGGGGCCCTCCCAGGACTGAGCTGCCAGGAGTTTCTTCTCTGTCTTAGTTACTTTTTTCTCATTGCTGGGACAACTACCTGACACCCAAAATGAAGGAAGGAAAGGTTTATTGAGCTCACAGTTACTGGGGGTTTCAGTCCACATTCGGTTGGCTCCAAGGCTGAGTGGCACATGGCAGAGAGCAGCAGTTCATGATGGCAGAAGAGCAACAATGGCCACAGAGGCAACGGAATAACCAAGGGAGCAAAGAGCAACAGCCTGAGTCTGTCTCTCTGTCTCTCTTTATATTACACCAGGCTCTCTGCCTTAGCCTATCCACCCCAGGCCACACCTCGAATTCTCAGCAGCACTCAGACCCATAATCTCACCAGTACTAAAACACATAATCCCAGTGGCTCATTAGTCAAGTCTCAATCTATTGAGGTCCCTGCCCCATGACTGCAGGAGGCTTTGGGGGGACAACTAGACATAAACCATAACATTCTCCTTATCTTCATCTCTGTCCCCCCCTCTGGTGATTATATGTGACTTCAGCTTCCTACCAGTTTGTGACTTCAGCAAATTCTATTTCAGTTAAACACATTGAGCTGTGATCCTGCATTTTTTGCCTACCCAGTTTTTGAGGGTGATGATTTTTACCCAGTTCTCCTAGAGACCAAGAAAGTCACTGATTTTTCAGTTCATTTTAGTTTTTGTCATTAAGAGAAAAATAATGATTACAAGTCTCTTCACACGTCAGAGCTAAAACTGGCTCTCTTATACTTTTCTTTTAAAGATTTATGTGACCAGATGTTTACCTAGGCCCTCAACAAAAACATCTGTAGCTATTTAGACAGTTCAATAAAACACTAATAATTTCTTTTATTATTCAGAGCAAATGATGATCTGTCACAGCTGTAACCAAATTGTATGTGGTCACTTCACGTGGTAACTTTTGAGTCCATGTAGAGGCTAAGATGTTGTTCTTATGTCTCTGAGAATTTAAATGGTTGAACAAGTATCATAGACACCTAAGTTAAATTTTCAAAATATCCAGATCACAGCTATTATAAGCAGATTCCTAAATTAGCACTAAAGATTTCCATTCATTGGTGTATATGCCTTGTATAAGTTCTCCTCGCTTTGGAAGGGACTTGTCATATGATCAGATATCCTTTCTATGATTATATTAGAGTATGTGGCAGAAAGATTTTGAAGATGTAATTAAGATTTCCAATCAGTAACTTTGAGTTAATCAAAGGAAAGGTTATCTTAGCTTGGCCTATTTTAACCAAAGGAGACATTTCAAAAGGTCACAAAGACTTGTGGCAAAAGAGAGTCCTCCTGCTGACATGGAAAAACCAAAACACCTGTATTTTGAATTACCTATTGAGGGGTCTACCTGGGAGAGACTAAGGGTGACCTATATGACTTACAAAGTTCCCTGAGCACTATGTATATACAATAAAGGGATGTTTCAGTTATAAGCACAGGGAACTAAAATATTTGACAATCAATATTGTTAGAACAGATCTTTGACCTTCAAAGGAAAATAAAGCAACATACTTTTTTTTTTTTTTTTTTTTCTTGTATTAGGGATCAAACTCAGGACCTCGTGTTTGCCAGGTGGCTACTGCACCACTGGACTATATCACTGGCTCCAAATATCTGAATTTTAACCCAGTTAAAAATGCTGAGGTAAGGTCTCAGCTAATCTATCTTTCACTTTTGCAGCACAGAAGTTGTGAAATAAAGTATATCATGTCACACGTTGAAATATTCACAGTGGTTTTCTAGGCAACAATAAAAATCTGACATAAAAGCTGGAAAGAAAGCACAGTATACAGGTATTTTGACAGTATTGTTAATAGATCCAGGGGCAACATATTAGTGTCAAATTGGTAGAATTAAATTCTGATTGTATTTCAGTAGTTAACCTACTGAAAAATAAAAGTGAACTGACTATAGAAAACAGAGTTAGCTATGTATGTTACCATGTTAAGATGGTGTGATTTCTCTGTGGATTTGCTGTTAAATCATGTTGCAAATGAAATATCCATCAGCACTGCAGAGCTTAGGCTCAGGAGATAGTCAATTTTGATACACACTGGTGGTAGATAGGCAGTGAATGTTTCTATGACTTGTGTGTATTCCAGTGTTTGTTTCCCTAGTGTGCTATGCTGATTTTAACAAGAATAGTCAAGACTGATTCCTTTGTACCTAACCACATACAAATGACTAATGCTTAAGGACAGACTAAGCATATAATGAATAGAAATTCAAAACTGAAAATTAAGAATGACAAAAAGAGAAGAATCAATTGAGAATAACAGCTAAATACTGTACTTGAGTTGTGTTTGTTTGTTTGTTTGTTTTACCAGGTATTGAACTCAGGACCTTCCCCTTGATAGGAAAGGTCTTATGCCACTGAGCATTCTGCTTGGCCGTTAAACACTGTACTGTTATCCAATTTTAAAAATTAGGCAAGATGGTTTAAAATGTTAAAAAAAAAGTACAGAGGGTTACATTTTAAACTGCAATTTTCTGCTTTTATAGTTCTCTCATTATTTCTCTCTGCTTATTATCTGCCTTCTGATAATTTTTTTCTGGAAATATTTGAGGTTGAATTTACTTATTCAAAAGAAGACATTATCTTACATGTGTAGCTTTCAAGGGGAAGTCAGAATTTACTACCTCAATTACATTTTAAAAAATTTGAATATTCACTCTTTTATGCGCAAGCTGTGATTCAAACTTGTGGTGAATATTTAAATTTAAAAATGCATTAAAATAAAAGGCACAGTGCTATTAATCATCCTTAGCACACTTTCTTTGGCAGGAACACATTTATCCCATTGTTCTTACTGCTTTCTGAAGAACTTCTGGAAGTTCTTTTTCATAAATATGGAGGAATTTATTCTCACAAAACAAGACTGCAGAACTTCCAACTGGAACACATGTTTAGTGTGCTCCCCCTGTGAACTGTGCAGGTTAATAAATTTCTAACTGCATTAATACTGAAATAACTCCTAAATTGCTTCTCTATGTTTGAATCTTTACATTTATAAAGACTTCTTATACGAAACCATCACAGAAAAAATTACTTTTCTGAGATGGTGTGCTCTGTAAGTAGAATCAGTTTAATAAGTAAAGGATTACCTGGTTCACTTTTCAGGGGCTCAAATAAAATTTCAATGATACAATTTAATAAATATATTTTCATAAATCAGAATTAAAAGAAGAAATTGTGGGTCCAAACTGAGAAAGTTTTTGGTTTGAGGGATAACTCAGTGGTCTAAGTGCCTGCCTGGCAAGTGCGAGGTCTTGGGGTTTCAATCTCAGGTACCTCATGCAGTGTTGACCGTGGAACCAGAGGTGAGGCTGCATGTCTATAATGCCATTAAACTGGGGAGCCTGAGACAGGAAGATCACTATGAGTGCAAGCTGTGTCTATACCAAATAAATACATAATTTAAAAAGGTAAAAAATAAAGTTTTATGGACTTCATTATATCGCTGCTAAAATCTTCCTTAGATATTTAATTTAATATTAAAGCTTTGTATTAGTTTATTTGAAGTTGATACAAGTAAAAATGATACATATCATTCCTTACATTGTTAAATTAAATGAGAACACCCATGATGCGAAAAAGTTTAAACATGATAATATAGATTTTAAAATGTAGTATAATATCAGTAGGAGTGTATATTATCACTGAATAGGCTAGCAAGAAAATATAGAAGGATTCTTTGAACCATGAATACTAATGACATGAATTTACCAACAAAGGAGTTGTTTTAATCAAATATTGAAACTACTATTGCCTAATAATCAGTTTAGAATATTTGTCACTGACTTGGAAAATGGATGGGTCAGAGGAATGAAAGTGCTTGACCAGTCTCCCTTCAGAGAGGGAAGCACTCAGAACCAGGCAACAGCTTGTCAAGAGGTTCCCAGGAAAAATTCAATCAATGAGGGCAAACACTGTGCATACAACTTCTTAATTTATGATTGGTCCTGTCATACAACTATAGACTTTGTTTCTACAGTCTAAAATACAAAACCAACAATTACCAATTTGTCAATTTCTAAATTTTGCTTGATTATCGTTATTATTCATTGTACCACTACGGCAAACATGTCATTTCTGTTGCAATCTTTTGTTCATCCTTGGGTAAGAATATTGGCAAGCTCTAGGGTAATCTCACTACAAGATTGCAAATAAAGACAGGGGAGAGAGCCAAACAGAAGCCAACATTTCACTCTCAATTAATTGGGAATGTAGGATCTTGGGACAGACACAAACTAAGAATCTTGAACACACAGACTGTATCTCTGAAGAACAGATCTTTGCTAATGAGGAACTATTGCTATTTATATGGCTACCTACTACCAAAACTCACAAAGATCATCACACAAAATCGTTTTTGAAATAAAAAAATATTTTTGAAATGGATAAATGTCAAAATGAAGAGCAAAATAAAATCTCAGGCTTTAGCTCACTCAGAACAAGCCCAGGAGACATCAGAATAGAATAAATTGGAAGTCACACACCTGCAGTTTCTGAAATAATAGCAAATGAAGTAAAGAAACAACTCCAAAAGTCTATGTAGAGCAAACTGGATCAGAAATAATGTCACAGGAAAAAAATAAATGACAACCATAATGAAATGATTGCTCACTCTATCTGAAGAAGACATAGATAAAAATATAGGAGCAGAGAAAAATGATAAAAAACCTTAAATAAATAATACTAAAAAGAATCAGAGTGTATGAAACAGATTCAAAGAAATATGCAGGTATGTAAATATTAAACTGAAAGCAGGCAAATCTATTTGAACCAAATTAAGGTTAGACTTTCAGGCCTTGAAGACATTATTGAAGCTAGAACCCATAGAAGAAAAGATCTCTTAAGCATAACAGGGAATCAGGAAATAAGAATGCAGTAACTGCAAGATAATGCAAAGAAGAACAATGTAAGATTAATAGTTGTCAAAAAAAAAAAAAAAAACAAACAGGAGCCAACATAAATGACATAAAATTTGTTTGCAGAAGTAATAGCAGAAAATTTCCTGAGAATTGAAAAACAATATGACATATACATGAGGATATAGAACCTCACTTAGCCTTAAACAAAAAAATCTACCTACAGACATAATAATCAATATCCCAGAAATTCAGCAATAATATAATATCAAAAGCTGTTAGAGAAAAGAAGGTAGATCACCTATAAGGAAAAGCCCTTTTGAATGATGGCACATTTTGCAAAACAATCGAGTCAAGAAGAACTTGGAGTGACATATTTCAATATCTGAAAGGAAACAACTTCCAAACCAAGCCAATGTACTTTGCAAACCTGTATCTCAAAATTAATGGAGAAATAATATACTTCCATGACAAAGAAATGAAGAAATACATGACCACCAAACCACCTCTTCAAAAGTCCTGAAAGAGATTTCTAGACAAAAACAAAAATGAACATAATTCCAAGAACAGTAATAGAAAGAGACCACAAAGCATGGTGTATAATTAAACAGAGGAGCAGGAAAGTAACATGACAACAATAAGTCAATGTAAATGGCCAACATTCACCAGTCAAAAGGTCAAAAGATACATACTGGCAGAGTTGACAAAAAAAATTCAACGATATGCTGTATACAAGGAACACATTTAATGCAAAAGAAATTCATAAGCTGAAAATTAAAGTATGGAAAACAATACTGTACATGACAGAAACCCAGAAAAGAGCAGGGATACTTATTATGTTTGCAGACAATGTGAACTTTAAATAAAAAGTGATAAAAGACAAAGAAGGTCACTACATATTTTTTCAGTGAAAACTTAAGAAGAAGAAGAAGAAGAAAAGAAGAAGAAGAAGAAGAAGAAGAAGAAGAAGAAGAAGAAGAAGAAGAAGAAGAAGAAGAAGAAGAAGAAGAAGAAGAAGAAGAAGAAGAAGGGATAACAAGTTTAAAAATATATTCACCAAATACAGGAATTTCCACCTATACAAGATAAGCATTAATAGACATTAAAAATCAAATAATTACTAACACAGTTTTAACAGGAGAACTTAACAGCTCATTGCCACAAAGAGATAGGTCAATTAGACAGGAAAATCAACAGAAAGTAACAGAACTTAATTAAATTTGTGGACCTGGTAGACATTTACAGAGTGTTCCACCCAATAATATCTGAATAGACATTCTTCTCACTTGCTAAAAAAGACTATATACTAGACTTCAAGATATAAATAAACATATGCAAAAGAACTGAAATTATCCTATGCATATTATCTGATCATAATACAATGAAACTAAAAATTAATAGCAGAAGAAATCACAAAATTCCATAAACAAATAAAAATTAAATAAACTTAGACTAAACAACCAATGGGTCACGGATGCAATTATTAAAGAAGAAATTGAACGATATCTATAACCAAATGAAAATACAAATCCAACCTACCAGTATCTGTGGGATGTAATGAAAGCAGCTCTCAGAGGCAAATTAACAGTGATAAACTCGCATATCAAGAAAACCAAGCAAGAAGACAAAATAAAACAAAACAAACAACAAATATTAATGCTACACCTCAATCTTCTAGAGAAAGTAAAACAAATAAAGTCAAAAGCTCATATAAAGGAGGATAGTATACAGATCAGAGCAGAAGTTAACACACTTGTGATAATAAAACAACACAAAGATTTATTGATTCAGAGTTGGTGCTTTGAAAGAATAAATAAAATTGATAAACACCCAGCCAACATTACTAAAGAAAGACAATTTCAAATTCGTGCAATAAGGAATGAAAAGGGTAAAATCATTATGGATCTCCCTGTAAATCAAGAAGAACAATATCTGCTTCAAAAAATCTTTATTCTCATGGGATGGAAAAGAAATGAATTGGACAGAGCCCTAGATATGTATGAATTACCAAAGATGAATCATAAAGATATAAAATCTCTGAATAACCTAAAATTGAATATATATATATATGTATATATGTATATGTGTATATATATATATATATATATATATATATATAGTATATTTTCAATGTATATAATATTTTTTAGGGAAGGATCTACAGGGTGTTTAGGGTCTCATCAGTAGATCAGACTCATAGTGATATGCCTGTTTACAGCCTCTCAAGAGCTAGGATTAAGGTGTGTGCCACCACATCCAGTTTACATTGCAGTCTCAGCACAATGTGCAGGCAGGGCCAGCGCAACAGGTCTGGCAATAAAACCCTGGCCCGTGTGCCTGTGTGTAGGTGCTTTAATCTGTGGAGCTATTTGGCCAGCCCTTGAAAATACAGTTAAAAATTTACTAACAAAGAAAAGCCCAGGTCATGATAGATTCACAGCTGAGTTTTGAGGTTAATAGTTACACTCCTCAAACTCTTAAATAAAACTGAAAAGGAAGACATTTTCTCTAACTAATTTCAGAAGGCAAGTTTTACCTGATACTCTGGTACCAAAACCAGAGATAGCCCCAAATGAAAAGAAGGAAACTATACAATGCAAAAATTCTCAATAAAATACTAGTACACAGAAGGCAGCATATCATCTAGAAGATTATATACCATGACCAAGTACAATTCATTCTAGCAAGGTAGAAATGTTTAAACATAAGCAAATAAAAAATGTGATACACCATATCAACAAAGACAAAGACAAAATCCACATGGCCCTTTTATAGATACAACATAAGCTTTTGACAAAGTGCAACATTTATTCTTGAAAAATGCTCCTTCAGAAAACTGGAATAGATGGTCTTTACCTCAATCTGGTGAAAGCCATCTATAAGAAATAAACAGCCAACATCATACTAATTGGACAGAAACTGACAGCTTTTGGGACAAAACTTCCTTTTCAGTTCAATTCTGGAAACATTAGCCTGCGAATTAGAACAAAGAGAGAAATAAAATGAACAATGTTAGAAAACATTAATATTTTTGTCAGATGAATGATACTTGACAAAGAAGATATCAAAAACTTCACCAATAGACTCCCAAAATTAATAAGCAAGCTCAGTACCACAGCTGAACACACAGTTAACACTCAAAATTCAATAATATTCTTGTACACGAACAACAACCTCACTAACAAAGGAACTAGGAAACCACATCCTTCACAGCAGCATTCAAAAAAATGAAATATCTGGGGATAAATAAAAAAAGGAAGTAAAAGATCTATGCAGTAAAAATTACAGTACTACAAAAAAATTCCAAATGGATTTCAGAAAATGAAAGATATTCCTTGATCTTGGGTAGGAAGAACACATATTGTGAAAATGATCATAGCCTCAAAAACATTATGAAGTTTTAATGAAATTTTTTTTTTTTTTTTTTTTTTTGTGGGACCAGGGTTCGAACTCACGACCTTGCACTTGCCCAGCTGGCACTTGTGCCTTGGAGCTATCTCCCCAGTCGTTTTAATGAAATCTATGTGAAAAACTATCAGTATACCTAGCAAATATAGAGAAAATATTTGTAAAATTTCCTTGGAATCAGGAGAGACCTAGAAAAGCACAGACAATACTATGCAACAAAGGAAAGTCAACAGATACCAGAAATCTTGACTTGATATTATACTATAGAGCTACTGTGATAAAATATGATAAAATTAGCATAGAAGTGGCAAAAAAAACACACACTTGAGGATGAATGGAATAGATTATAAGATACAATCATAGCTACAAACATATCCAACCACCTTATCCTGGACAAAGTACCCAAGCATGGTCACTGCCAAAAGGTAGCCTCTTTAATAAATTGTTCTGGAAAAACACATGCAGAAGAGTAAAACTAGATACATGTCTACCATCACGCTTTAAACTAAAGTCAAAAGTAGATCAAATATCTCAATATTAAAACTGAATCTACTGGAGTTCAAAGTAAATAAAAATCTTGAAGACACAGGTAGAGGCAGAGATTTCATGAACAGGAACAAAAGCGCATGGGAAATACTTCAAAGAATCAGCACCTGGTATCTCATCCTATTTAAAAGTTTTGTACATCAAAAGAAATCATGAGTGGAGTGAAAAGAAAACCTACAATTTGGGAAATAATTTTCATCAACTGTCCCATAAAGGACTTCTGTTCAGAACATGTAAAGAATTTAAAAATTCAGGCCTCCAAAATGGGCATCTGAGGTGAATTTGCACTTCTCAGGTAAAGAAATACAAAGGTCAAATAAATATATGAAAAAATATTCACTCAGAAAATGCAAATTAAAACAACACTAACATTATGATTCCATACAGAATGGCTATCATCAACAAATAAACCAATAACTAATTAACTAATGCTAGGAGGGCTGTGGGGAAAATAAACACTTCTCCATTGTTGGTAGGAGTGTAGACTCACACAGCTGCTGTGGAAATCAATAAGGAGATTCCTGAACTAATTAGGTTTAGAGGTGTCATTTAACCAAGCTAATCTCTTCCTGAATATTTTCCCAGCAGAAAAGAAAGCATCATACCAAGGTAATATATTTGCACCCATGTTTATACTAAATTTACAGTAGTTAAGTCTTGGAAACAACCAAAATATCCATCAGTCAAGGAATGGATAAAAAAGGTGTAGTACCTTTATACAATAGAGTACTTCTCAGATATAAAGAAACAATTGAGGCTTTTATAGTTAAATGGATGCAACTATAGACCGAACTCATAAGTGAAATAAACTAGAGTCACATGTGTAAACTAGAGGCACACACACACACACACACACACATATATGTGTGTATACATATATATATATATATGTATATATATATATATACATATATATATATATATATACATTCACACACAGAATATCTAAGATAATTGTACTACTAGTTTCTATTGCTTAATTGAAAGGATCAATTAGTTCTTATATTGTTTAATCAATTTTGCATACCTGTATCTGACAATCTGAGAAACTACTTTGAAGAGAACAATATGCAATAATAGCAATTCTTAATTTTTTTTCTTGTTTTGAAATTCCATATGTTTATTGTTTTTTCTCTTTAAAATAAAAAAAAGAATATTTGAAGTTATGGTTACTTATATGTGATAAAAAATAGAAGTACTGACAAATTTGAGATTGAATTTCCGAAACAAAAATGATACAATAAAATAATAACAATCATATAAAACGGCTCTACTCTACGGCAGCAGTAAAAAGATGGTAGCTATCTATTTCTGAAATGCTTATGATGTATGTTATTGCATATTTATGTTTTCAGTAGTCTTCCTATTACTTTCTAAGCATTAATTTGTACTTCTCAACAGCACTATGCATTGGGTATTATTTTTTTAATATAAGTAGATGATGAAATTAAAGCTGAAGCAAATCAAATCACATAAATGTGATGCTTGATTGTGCCAACTTGAGTAAATAACACTCTAATAAATCATCTCAGCATAATTCTGGATACGGAAAACACACCCTAGGGAGGATTACTGCCCGAATGCTATAAAAGAAGAATCTAGAAGGAAAGATTGTTTCTGTTTCATTCAGAGGAGCTCTGTTGTTCTCTCTCATCCTGGATACTATCTCACAGCCAGCAGCACAGATGGTTTAGCTTCTTCACTGACGCTTCCGCAGTTCAGACTTGTTGCTTCCCACTATGGACTCACAGGGACACTGCATGAACTCCAGGCTTGGCACAAGATCCTTTGGAACCCCAGTGTGTAGACCTTTTGCACTCTTCCACACCTGATTTTTTGGAAGGCCATCATAAGGAATTCTCCCTAACATTTATATAGTTATGCATCTTGTGGAATATCTGCTTCTCTAGTTAATACTAGTACAGTTATATAAGCAAACATAAGCAAATGATGCCATAGGACCTGTGATGTCTCAGATTACCTTCTCATTTTTTCCACACACGAGAGACTAGCAAGGCCTAATCTTGAAGTCATTTTGTGTAGGACTTTTGAGCATGTAATGCTTGCCAAAGATCCAAAGATGCCCAGTAAAGATCAATGAAAACAAGAGAAGATGCTAACCGGACAGGGCACTCTAACCTGTGATTACATGTATACACGGAAGTCTTTTTTTTTTTTTGGCCAGGACCTAGGAGCCATGTCCACACACAGCCAGAAGACTCAGTAGAATATAGGAGTGCTGAAAAATAATTAGTAAATAATCTCATATATACCAATAAGAGAGATAATTGCTAGGATTGTGGTCAGTAATTAAGATAATAGATTACATTTCATACAATTGTGTTTTACATTTGTATAGTGTGTCAAATATTTCTCAAATTCGTTGTCTGTGTTATTAATAAAGCAATATTATTGACCGAATTTTTCCCAACTTTAAAGAGGAGTAGACAAGTTTCCCAGGGCTGAAGCACTTAACCAGAATGTGGTTAATCAGATCTGGGGATTTGTAGTAATTAATATATTCTATCGTTTGTGCTGGTCATCTGAAAGTTGACTGGCTGTCAGCAGAGGTGAAGAAACAAACTAGGTGAAGAAACAAACTCTCTTGGTCAGTAGTTTTCCAAAATTAGTAAAAGCATTCCAAAATTAATCACTCTTCAAGTCACTGCATTTTTGTAATTACTGTTGTCTCATTGATCAAAGCACACAACATCGCCAAGTCCAAAGACAGTAGGACAATACAGAGATGGAGGTTCGTTGTTTCAGAGAAAGAAACAGAGGAAGACCACGACTGTAGCAGTGTGATATAGTTACATTATTAATAAAAGAAAAAGCTTCTTTGTAGATTCTACTATGATTAATTATGAAAGATAATAATTCAAGAAGGAATTTAAGAGTGACATTTTGTAAATGTTATGGGGTATTTATAATGTATCAGTCCCTAAAACTTACAACTTATCTCACACACGTTCCATGAAACACTGTTCCTGAGAACTATTCTTCAAATCTTCAAAAATATGAATTTGATCATTAACATGCTCATATTTCTTTCCATCCTCAATTCCTGGATTATATTTTAGAATTTAGGGCACAGTCCTCTTTCCATCAAACTGATGGTCCCGACATTTGGTCAAATGCTATGTTGGGTATATCTGTGAGGATATTTTGGGAAGACCTTAACCTTTGTGGGTGTAGACTGTGTGTAGAGCACAGATTCTCCTTGTTGTTTTGGTGGTGGATAATTCATCATTGAAGGCCTAGTATAATAGAAAGTGGTAATTTCTTCTTACTGTCCAACTGGGACATCCAAACTGAATGATCTACTCTTCCAAAGACTTGAGCCAGCCTAAATTTCATATCTCAATTTTCATATACTTGTCCTTTGTTCTCAGACCATTGCACTGAGTGAAATCCCACACTTGTTTTATGTCATCCCTCATATTTGATAGAGAAGTCTCATATCTGATACTTCTCAGTTCCTATATTTGTGTGAACCAATCCTTTATACTTTCTATCTCTGTCATGAGATACTTTCACTTCTGTCATTGGCTACCCGTTTCTCAATAGCTACTATTTCTCTGAAGATCTCTGACTGTATTAGTCAGGGTTTTACTTAAAGAAGCAGAACAGATATAAGGAATGGATATTAACACAAATATGCAATCTATAAAGAATTATAAGATTGGCTTACAATAGTCAAACACAAATTCAAACAAGGAAGTGTGCAAAGGGCATCTGCACACTGCAGACTGAAGAATTCCGTCCCAAAGTCTGAAACTCACTGTAGTGGTCTGTGTAATCTCTATCTGTTGGCTGATGGGTCTGTGACTGATGCTGAAGAGTGTGTGACAGAAGGTGGAAGACCCAAGCTGGAGGCTGAAGAGTCTGTGCTGCAAGCCAGATGATGAAGTCCAGGTCAAATGCGAAGACTGAAGCTCCTCCGACAAAGTGAAGTCTTGACTCCTTCCACAGCCCCTTTATAAAGTCTCTTTGTGCTAAGTCACTCTGAGGTGGACGCATTGTGCCCTAGGTTGGAACCAACCATATCCTAGGATGGGCTCTTGATCCCACTCTAGAGAGGAGCCAATCATATCCTAGGAGGTCCTGGTCATGCTTTAGGGAGGAACCAATTTTACCCCATGGTAGGACCCTCACCAACAGGGAACTGGGCTGCAGAGACCCGGTTGACACAATATATCAACCACTACACTGACTAATATAGCACATTGCACATTACTATATCATTGGCTCTAAGATAATTTGAAATAATTTTTTTCAAAACTTTTAATGTAAAATAAATGTCTAAATGAGTAGGAAATGCCTTGCTTTGATTTAAGTTATATCACAAACTATAATTTGCAGCAGTTTACTTAATTGTCTAATTCTGAATCCTCATAGAATGGCTTCAAGATATCATGTTAACCATTGGTCTAATGCTTCTAAAGTTTATATATGTGTGTGTGTGTATATATATATATATATATATATATATATATATATATATACACAAAATACTAAATTTAAAATATTTCTTAGAATGCCTTAAATGTCATCAAAATTATAACTACACTTGTATGACTATATAACTGCAATGGATTTTATAATTACAAAATTACTTATTTGGATGTAGTGTGTACTAACATCCAGTGGAACCAGAATTTTAATGAACAACTTTCACAAAATGGGTTTATGAAATAATGCTAAGACCAGGAGGAGAGTCATTTAAAACTTTTCCTAGCATTTTGAAACTTCAGCCATACAAACTTTTCACAACAACACCTGTCATTTTTGTGCAAGTGACAGATTCCTAGGAAAAATGAATGGCAGAAATTTCTAAACAAAGTGAAGCTTTCAGTGAATGAATGCTCCTGACCTACATCTTTCTGGGAAACAGTAATTACTGCATCTCTTGGAATAACTTGTGTATGCACAGTAAGAAGCTAATGTAATGGATAACAGCAATGATAATACCATATAGTTCTCCATCAGCAACCGAATTCATATTATATTATAAAACAGCCCATGGACAAGGTAGCTCTACCTTTGATCAAGCCACAAAGTAACTGATTATAAGATTTTACTGATGGATCAACTAGAAACAAAGCCAGAAGAGAACTGGTTAATTTGCTTAGAAGTCGTGGATACCCTGCTTGCACAGATTAAGAACACAAGACCTATAAGCAACAACGACCACTGACGAAGCTGATTACATTACAGTATCAAAAGTAAAATTACAGCCTCTACCTGAATACTTTTCCTCTGACTTCTACTAAATGGAGATTATATTAAATATATTACACTCTACTGAATCTCAAAATGATGTCATGGATATTGTAGTCTCTGATTATAAGTGGTTCTTTAGAGGTCATATCTATTTTTGAATGTTTCCTGCATTTTACAAATCATATTTGATCATAAACTGTTTCACATGCATATTAAAATATGAAGATCATAGTGATATTCATTCTTTATTTCAAGTTTTATTTTACATTAGTATGGGCTTGCAGTATCAAATGATACCATTCCATGTAGGGAGTTGGTACATGCACACAACACACCTTAAAGCCTTTTCGTACTTTTTCCTTTGTCTGCCACCCCTGTTTGATCCTGCTTTAAAATGTTCAATCTCTTTACATCCCATTAATCATGTTTTAATTTGTTCTTCATGTACATTTTAGATTTTTTGTGTAGGAGAAACTATGTGATGTTTAAACTTGTGTCATTTATTTCATTAAACATTATGGTCTCTGGTGATTGCATGTTCCTACAAAGAACTTTATCCTTTTCATGATAAAGTAATACTCCCTTGCATATAACTATCACAATTCTTTTATCCGTTAATCCATTGATGGATAGCATATATAGCAGTGGTGGTGATCATTTTAGAGGTGAATGCCCAAAATACAAGGAATATCCAGTTATTTATCAGAAAGTGCCACACTGCACTGCTTCCAAGATTTAGTTATTATGAATTATGTGGCTATAATCATGGGGATTCACATACTATTCAAATGTGATATCTTTAACTCTCATCAAGTGTTTGTTTTCCACCAATAATTATTTAGATGGATTCCTTATGCCCAGCAGCCCTAACAGCATTTGTTGTAATTTGAGTTTTTGCAGATAGCCATTCTTTTTTTTTTGTTTGTTTGTTTGTTTTCTATTTTAGTATGGTGTCTGCCGAGTCGCATTACACAGATTGGACTTTTAATGGTCCTCCTGATTTCAGCCTCCCAAGTGCTGGGATTACAGGTGTGCACCACCATGCCCAGTCTCAGTCACTGTCTCAGCATTCCCTAGGGTGGAGCCAACACTGCCTTCTGGGGATTGAACCCTGATAACTACGTCTGCCTAAGCAGGTGCTTTAGTCAGCTAAGCTATCTGGCCAGCCCAAGATAGGCATTCTTTATGGAGTTGGATGGAGTCACAGTTTGTTCTAATTTAAATTTCTTTAATGGTCAGACATGTTAAAATTTTTCATGTATTTATTGGCTATTTGTATATCTTCTGAGAATGTCAATTTCTTCCTCATTTTTGAATAAGCCATTTATTATAGGGAAATCCAATTTTTTTGAGTTCTTTATATATTTTAGTCATTAGTCCTCTGAATGAAGTATAAGTTTTTTCCAACCTGTAGGTTTATTATTTTTCTTCCTCCTCCTCCTCCTCCTCCTCCTCCTCCTCGTCTTCTTCTTCTTCTTCTTCTTCTTCTTCTTCTTCTTCTTCTTCTTCTTCTTCTTCTTCTTCTTCTTCTTCTTCTTCTTGTCTTTTATTTCTGTATTTACTTGGCATGGGGTCTTTCTATGCAGCTTAGACTCGTAGTGATCCTCTTGTTTCTGTCTCCTCAGTACTGGGATTATAAGTGTGTGCTTCCACACTGGTTTCAATGGCTTGCACAGTGTGCCCAGTGTTCGAGGGCTGATGTAACATGCAGTACCAGGGTTTGAACTTGGGTCCTTGCACTTGCCAGATAGGCACAATGACTTCCAAGCTATTTCCCCAGCCTGCAGACCAGTGATTCTTAACCTATGAGTCGCGTCCCTGGCGGGGGTCGAATGACCAAAACACAAGGGTCGCCTAAAGCCATTCCAAATCATAACTGCCGCAAAATTACAGTTTTGAAGTAGCCGGCAAAATTATTTTTTGGTTTGGGGTCACCGCAACATGAGGAATTGTATTGCATAGTCACTGCATTAGAAAGGATGAGAACCACTGCTGTAGACTGATTCTTAATTCTGTTGATATTTTTCTTTGCTGTGCGATTTTTAAATTTGTTATGTTTGTATAATTTTTATTTTTAATAGTCCCCCATTGGAGTTCTGTGCAGAAAGTGCCATTTGGGCTTGTGTCTTCAAGACTGTTACATATTTTATTTTCCAGAAAATTAATTGTTTCTGTTTTACATTTCAATCTTTGACTCAGGATCTATTTTGACCCAGTATAATGTCTGGTGAGATCTCTGAGATTATATTCAAACTTGTGCAGTTGATTTTTTCAGGACCATTTATTAAAGAATCTTTCTTTTCATAGCACATGTTTCTTTCTCCTTTCTTTCAAAGATCAAATAGCTGTATGCAGTTGGAGTTGTTTCTGCAACTGTTTAATTGATGCACATATTTGTTTTTGTGCTAGTGTCATGCTGTTTTTACACTGTAGCTTCATAATATCACTTCATATCTGGGATATTGATGTCTCTGCCTTTGTTCCTGCTACTTAGGATTCCTTTTGCTCTTGTGAGTATCCTCTGATTCAGTACGAATGCAGAGCTTTTAATATACTGTTTTCCATTTCCATTGAGGGATGGCATTGGTATTTCAAGGGGACTGCATTAAATCTATGTATGTTTTGAAAGAATGACCATTTTTACTGTTTGAATTCTAGCTAAATAGAAATAAGGGATAGCTTTTCTTTCTTTTTTAATATCCTCATTCATCTTTTTAGATTGCTGTAGTTGTTGTAGTGGTCTTTTACTACCTTTGTTAGGTTAATTTTTAAATATTTAATTTTTCTTGGTACTTTTGTAAATGATGTTACTTAACGTTTTACTCAATGAGCTAATTATCATTGCACAGGAAGACTATTGTTTCTTCTGTGTTGAATTTATATCCTGCTACAAAACTAATATTTCAGTAATTAATTCTTGAAGCCTTTAGTGGAAATTTTGGGTCTTCCCTGAAGAGAATCATATCATCTGCAAATAAGGATGATTTCATTTCTTTCTTTTCTATGTATCTCCATTATACTCCTTTCTGTTGCCTGATTAGTTTGATTACGGTTTTAAATACCATATAAAACAGGAGTAGTGATACTGAACATCCTTGTCTTGTTACTAATTCTATGGGGGAAAGTTTCTATTTTCACCATTTAATATCATGCCAGTAATGGGTTTGTCATAAAAGCTTTTAGCAGATTGACATAAGTTTATTTGGGGTTTTCTTTTAATCATGATTATATGTTGCATTTTGTCAAAGTTTTTTTTGCCCCTTATCGATTGAGCCAATCATGATGTTTTTGTCCTTGCTTCTATTTATATGGTGTATTACATTTCTTGGTTTGCATATGTTGAACCATCCCTGTATCACTGTAACAAAGGTTACTCAGTCAAGATGTATCATCTTGGCAATTTTTTGCGTTGCTACTTGCCAGTATTTTGTTGAAGATTTTTGTTTCTAATGTATTAAACACATCATCCTGTGGTTCTCCTTTCTGGTTGGGTTTTTGTCTGGTACTAGAATCAAGATAATGTCCATTTCCAAGAGAATTTTTTTTTTTTTTGTATTTTAGGGAAGGGTCTACAGGGTGTTCAGGGCGTCACTATTAGATCAGACTCATAGTGATCCATCTGTTTACAACCTCCTAAGTGCTGGGACTACAGTTGTTCACCAACGTGCCCACTCTGAATTGCCTTCTCAGTCCACCCCGGGGGTCTAGCTGGCAGGGCAGGCCAGGGGATTAAATCCCCAGCCCCTGAAGAGAATATTTTTGAAGTACTCCTTATCACTCAATTTCCATTAATAGTTTTAAGAGTGTCGAGATGACTTCTTCCCTGAAAATTCCTCTAGAATTCAGCAATGAAAATGTCAGGACTTTAGCTTTTCTTAGGAGGTATTTAAAAGTGACTATTTCAATTTCATTGCATGCTTTTACGTAACTCAGGATTTTTATACTCTTGGTTTAGTTCTGCTGGTCTAACATGCATCTGGAAATCTATTTCATTTGAATTTTTCAATGTATTGGCTGACAGGTTTGTGGAGTAATTCCTAATAATCTTTTGATTTGAGAAATACTCATTGTGATTTCCCATTCTCACTTCTAATTGTGTTGACTTTTTTCTTTCCTTTTTCGTTTTTGATAAATTATCTTAGTGTTTGTCTATGTAATTTCTTTCAAAGACTCACCTTTTAATACATTGACTCTTTGTAGTGTTTTTATTCTTTTATTGATTTCTGCACTCTGATTTTAATAATTTCCTTTCTTGTACTAGCTGTGGGGTTTTATTGTTTTCATTTTCTTATGACATTGATGCCATTTTTATGTTATTTATTTGGGCTTGATCATTCTTTCTCATGTGGGTTTTCATGTCATATGGTTTCTCTTACAACTACTTGCATTGCTATAAATTCTGATACTTCCATGGCCTTATGGTTTAACTATAGCAAATGTGTTATTTCTTCCTTGATTCATTCTATGAGCTTCTGGTTATTCCAGAGTCTTGGGCTGGGGAAATAGCTCAGTAAAATAAGCGCTTGCCTGGCAAGTTCAAGGTTCTAAGTTCAATCCCAAATTCTGGAGGAAAGAAAAGAGTCTTGTTTAGTGTTCATTCATTTGCATCATTTTGTAGTTTTTGCAATTTGTTACTGGTTTTATTGTGCTATAATGACATAATAACACAACAACTGCAGATGTTGCTGTTGTTGGGTGGAGCAGTCTAAAGATGCCTGTTGAGTCCATTTGTTGAAAGATTTGAGTCCACTTGTTTTATTTTTCAGTTTTTGTCTATATAACTCATTTATTTCTGACACTGAGTGCATTAACAGATCCTACTATTACTGTGTTAATATTTTTCTTACTTTTTAAATTAGTGATATTTATTTTGTGAATCTGGGTGTACTGTTGCTTTTTTATATATTTATAACTGTTAACTACTCTTGTTGAATTGTTCTCTTTTTATTTTGAGAAAAAATCAACAATAAAACAACAAAATGAAAAATATAAAACAACACAAATCTATAACATGAATCAAAATTTCAGAACAAGATGATAGGAAATTAACAACAATTATTACATTCTACTTCATTATCTTCAAAGTAGTTGTTCACCTCTGCGTTCCTGCGACTAACTTCCTGTTACATTCCCGACCGAGTCCCAGCCGGTAGCACAGCCCGCACGTCCCCGGCGGGTAAGCTGCCTGTGCCCCTCTGCTCCAACTCTGCGTTCCTGCGACTAACTTCCTGTTCCAGTCCAGACCCGAGTCCCAGCGGTAGCCCTGGGTCAGGATCCTTGGCCCGCCTTCCCCTTCCCCGCTCCACCCTCCCTTTTTTTTTTTTTTTAACCCCTCCAGCCCAAGCTCCAGCACCGAACCCATCAAACATCTTGTCTGGCAACCGATCTGGTCCGCGAGCCTACCAGGACTACTCAATCCCAAAGCTCCACCTCCACCTACAGACCACATCCGCCAGGATGCACAGAAGCTAGGAGCCAGAGCTCCAGCACAGTCAGGAACCTCTGTAGAGGAACCAGCTTGGAGTCTCCAGACTAAACGCCCATAGACACAGCATAACACCACCAAAGTGCAGAGGCCGCTTCCATACAAAATGATAACAACAAGGAGTAGGATGCAATCTCAGGGCCCATGCCCACCCAAACCAAATACAGAAGACACTATGGTGGAAGAAAATAGGAACCATACAGATGAAACCTCTGAATTGGTAGTGAGGCAGACACACAAGTGCAGAAACTTACAGAGCAACTGAGATCAGAGATAACATCTGAAGTAAAAAAAAGAAATACATGAAGTGGAAAAATGGCTGGAGAAACGTATAGAGGCCATTAGAGCAGAAATAATATGTAAAGTTGACAAAGACATGCCTAAATCAATAGCATCCCAAGTAGGGGAACAACTACACAAAAGTAGAAAGGAGAACAGAACAGAAATAATCTCTGTATTAGAGAGAGAAAGGATAACCATAATGACAGACTTCAAT
>PVJA010013393.1:0-49691 GCA_004027025.1 Myocastor coypus
GATAGATAGATAGATAGATAGATGATAGATAGATAGATAGATAGATGATAGATAGATAGATGATAGATAGATAGATGATAGATAGATAGATAGATAGATAGATGATAGATAGATAGATAGATGATAGATAGATAGATAGATAGATAGATGATAGATAGATAGATAGATAGATAGATGATAGATAGATAGATAGATAGATGATAGATAGATAGATAGATGATAGATAGATAGATGATAGATAGATAGATAGATAGATGATAGATAGATAGATAGATAGATGATAGATAGATAGATGATAGATAGATAGATAGATGATAGATAGATAGATGATAGATAGATAGATGATAGATAGATAGATAGATAGATAGATGATAGATAGATAGATAGATAGATGATAGATAGATAGATAGATAGATAGATAGATAGATAGATAGATAAACTTTAAAAAATTAAAATTATACCAATACAACCCTCAGCCCTCACCTCTTTCATCATACATAAAACAAACCTATATATCCACATTTCCCAATTCAGTAGTTTGAAACATATTCTCTAGTGGCAATAACTGTTCTCACGGCCTATTGTGTGAGGACACTGGGTTACTGTCCATGAAGCCTCTACAGGTTAATGAGAGTTCACTGAGACAATACAACAGCATGTGGTTGTCTGTTTTTAGGAACCTAGACGATTTCAATTTTATTATAATGCCCTCCTCCTTTCTAAAAAGGCAACAAAAATTGTTCTTAATCAAATATTTAATGTTTATTATACTTAGAATATTAATTTTAGGCCATATTTATGATGTACTACATTTATACTTTTTCTGTTATATAGACTTTATAGTTCATTGAGATTTCTCATATAATCAATGTGTGCAGGATATTTAAGTCTATTTATGACAGAGCATGATTTTGCTCTTTAAAATTATTGCAAGTTTTATAGCTGTTGCATCTTTGTTTTTATGACATATTTTTGTCACCTCTATGGTTTATTTAATGCTAAGTTTTGCAATGCCCAATGATGACACTGTCCTTATGGGAAAATGTGACTGCTTTATGACAGAGTTTCCTGGAAAGGACTGTGGCCCAAGGAAAAAGACTAATTACACTTGGAAAGGAACCATCATGTGTGCACATCTGTGTGCGCATGTGTGTGTGTGCAAATGTGTGTGTCTGTGTGTGTGCATGTGTTACATATATAAAAACCTTCCCTGCCCATGATCTATCATCATCATAGATACCCTTTCCCATCACTCAGACTCTGATGGACACCTGAACTCTTTGGAGATGTTTTGTATCCTTCACACAGATTTAGTGGTGGAGAAGCACAGCCCCGTCTGGGATTATGCAGGTGTTTATCACATACCCTAAGGATAAAAATCTATACCAGCCTTCCAACTACCATTTCTCCCATGCAGACAGCAGGAAATCTCAGTAATTTCAAGCAGCCCCTGGCATTTGTAATGAAGAAAAACTAAGTCTGGCCATTGACTCTGAGATGGACTCAGGGAAGACCAGTGGCACAGAGCCTACTAGAAAAAATTCCAACTCTAAAGATAAGTAAGAGTCTTCACTGTGACTCTAGATGTCCCTTGATATTTCTGATTCCTACAATATCATTTTATTTATAAAGGTTTCTTGGGCTAGCCAGATAGCTCAGCAGACTAAAGCGCCTGCTTAGGCAGGCACAGGGACTGCGGTTTGATCCCTGGCATGCTGTGCCAGCACTGCCACCAGGGCATACTGAGACAGGGACTGAGACTGGTCATGCTGGCACATGCCTGTCATTTCAGCCCTTGGGAGGACTAGTATGAATCCAGTCTGCATAGTGAGACCTGTAGACCCTGTACTAAATATTTTTTGAAAAAAAATTTATAGAGGTTTTTTCTGCACATAAGTTCAATTCCTCCAAATTGATTATCTAAAATATTGTATTGATTAACATCTACAAGATCACAATAGCAGCAGTTTTCAAAAGGAAAGGTACACTTCTCCCTCAAGACACAAGGTGGGAAAACATTTCTGATTAGCCTTAAACACCAAAGTATTTGTGGCAGCAGAACAAGATGAGGCCATGAGGCTCCACAAATTCATTCATGACCCATCCTTCTACATCTCGACTTAGGCAATCCTAGTTTAGCCGCATTTTTTAATGTTCACATCACAGCACATGGGATGATTGTCTGCGATAGCAACAATTTTTGTGCCAATATGTGTGTGAGGCAGTAAGGCATCAGTCTGACCCTGTCAGACTGAGATATCAGGTACCACAATTCTAACAGCATAATTGTCAGGCTGGCCAACGGTACAGGTAGGGAATGTGGTCACTTACATTATTCAATGAGAATGGCAAGTGTCCAGTCACTGTATTAGGATTCAGCTACAGCCTTTCACAAAGCACTCTAGCTAGTTCCAACAAAGTGAGTTATTACAAGCCATTAGGTGACTTCCAACCATCTAGAGCTTCCAGGAACAATTCCCTGTGCCCTATCCCAATAGGGAGAAGCCACCTCCATGCAGGCTTTGGGGAGGTTAGGACACAGCACCCCCAGACTGATCTACACCCACCTCTGGCTCTATCCCTCCCAGTTCTGAATCCAGCATGGTACACAAGCAGGCCCAACACAGTACACAAAAACCAATCTATGAGGAGAGTTTTTCAAGCAGATTTTTGTTTGCCAGTATCTGCAGCACAGGAGGGTTAGGAAAATGTTAAGATCACAGATAAGGAGGTTGACTCTAGGTATTTAAGTGGGCAAAGAAGCAAGAGACCATAAGCAATATAAAGAGGAGGCAAGAATGAAGGAAGCCTGATTCTTTTTTTTTTTTTAATCCAGAGAGGTGAATTAAAAGGGAAGAAAGTCACAGAGATACCCCAGAGGAAGGCAGAATCACAGCCCAATGTAGTTTACTGGCTTGCATATCTAAACATCATCTAGGAGCTTCCTAGTAAGAGAACCCATCAATCCTCTAATGATCCAAAGCTTCTGTTGGGGACATTGGATAGAAAAGCATGATTTGAGCTAAGGCCCAAGGCATATATTAAACTTGAACATAGCATTTTGTTTAACTCATTACAGCCCTTCTTGTGGGACAACCTGCTATGCTATTCAGGGTGCAGCCGAGGCTTGGTAGGTAACAAGTATGTCACAAAGTTGCTGCTCATCCCATGAAGCAATCAGCTTCTCTGCAGGATTGGCTACAGCTGTCACTGCCTGGGGCTTTCCTCAGCCATATTTTGCCCACTGGACATTGAAAGGAGGCTGTCAGCCCCCAGACTGCAGAAACTAGAAATTAGAAGGGCCTTCCTCTTGAGCATATAGACCTGGCACTTATAGGTTACTGTCAAAAAGCCCTCTCAGAAAGGCCTGCTCAATCTGAGTTTAGATTGATAGACCACTGGTGTCACTGTACCCACTGTACTCTGAGGCCAGTCCCACGCTCCCCCACAGGAATCTGCCCAAATGATGAGTAGAAAGCAAACTGTTGTTACACAATGCATCTATATATTTCATTTACACACAACAAAAACCTGGGGAGTTAAGCAGGAAAAATATAAAGATTTCCATGTAAGGATGAGGAAACTGGAATTCAAGGAAACTGATGACATTCCCAAGGTTACTCCCAGAAAAGACACCAAGTCCACAAATTTCAGAACCATAGGATCATCAAGGTGTTATTTGGAGCCAGATCCTAGGGACAAATGGAAAGAATTCAAGACCTACTGCTGAACTTGGGGTATATCCTCAGAAGTCAGAGTGCTGAGCTGCCTCAAGAAAAACTGAAATGATTGCTTCCACAGAGGGATTCTTAAGGCACACCAACATTTTCTGGACCACACCGGAGAAAATAATTTTACATAATTCTGAAACAAATTCAGAGTTGAATTAGAAAGAATGGAGAAAATGAAGGGAGGCGTCTCCTGCCCGTTTCCAAGTCCTTTCAGTGTTCATACCCTAAGAAAATCTGACTTCAAGATCTCCTGCAGCTCCGTACAAAGTACAGGACACACAGCTTTCTATTCACTGCTGATTTTTCTTTCTGTACTCTCTGAAGGTAACTGAAGACACTGTCACTGAAGGCACACCTAATTGAGTGGGCACAATAAGAAAGCTATTGCCCTCTGTCCCACCACAGTCAGTTAACATTTGTATTTCCAAGGAGCTAGAAGCCCACCCAAGCAAAAGAAATATTTAGAAAGTGAAGATGGAGTAGAAATACACAATTTCAGCCTTTCACTTGCGCACGACTGTAAGGAAAGAAATGTTTTGCTTTCCCATCCAAAATCTGCCTAATAACTGACTGGCAGCACTGACTGAGCACACGTTTTATGCCAGGCCCTGCTGCTAAGCCCTTGACACGCGTTTGACTTAACAACCCCACTGGGAAATAAGTACTATTCCCATTCTACAGAAGAGGAAATGAGGACCAGCGAGATTGAGACACTGCGTACAAAATTTAACATGCGTATAAATGATTCGGGGATATTTTTAAAATACAAATGTTACTTCAGTAGGTCTAATGGGACCAAGATCCGGAACGTTGAACTCCCTGGTGATGATTGTCCAAGCACCACCCTTTCAGGAGCAAGAGGGTAAGAACTTGCCTGAAGTCAAATAACTGGGACAGTGGAAGGCAAATTCAGTTTTTAGGTCGACTTCACCGAGTCAGTGGTTCTCAAAGAAAGTTCCTTAACCAAAGGCAACAGTAGCGGTAACCCCCTGGGGAAACCTGGCAGAAATGCAAATTCTAGGACCTTGCCCAGACCCTGACCAGTCTGTGCTCTGAGAAGCCTTCCAGAAATTTCTGAAGTGAATTAAATTTGAAACTACTGCACAACGCCATGCCTTAGTTTTTAAAGAACTATTTATTTGTTAAGTTTTCCTCCCACTTCACATAGGAGTCTCAGGATGTCTTTGGAGTTTTGACATATTACAACACCTCTATGCTAATTACTATCATGCAAAATATAGTTTCTTCAGAGAAGGCTGAAAAGATATTACCCCGTGACTAAAGACACATCGCTTTCATCTTCTCTCACAAAAGAATGACACCACAGTTTATACAGCCAATAAGATGGAATGCAAAGGAGGAACTGAACTGGCTTTCCAAATCAAATTGTTTATATGCTCTGGGGTGATAAAGTATAACTGAGCTGCTGCTGGAGGCTTGTGCTTTATACCTAGGAAATGATCATTCTCTTAGGCCCCAGCACTGAGCAGATTTCGATGAAGGAATGGAAATGTTTCCCCAGAAAATTCCCCAGCGCAGCAACAACGGTGAAGCACTCATTTCCTTTTCACATTCAGATCCAGAGAAACCCAGCCCTTCCCCTAAGCAGACCTCTGTGGCTGCCAGAACAGTGTGTGTGTGTGTGTGTGCGCGCGTGCATGCGTCCATGTGGGTGTGCATGCTTGCGTATGTGTGTGTGTGGGTGTGCATGCTTGCGTATGTGTGTGTGTGTGTGTGTGTGTGTGTGTGTGTACAACCCTAAGTAGAGACTAAACGCAAGTCAAAATCTGGAAGAGACAAGCACAGTAATATTTTTGTACGTCTTGAGTCAAAAACAACAGCATCCTGTTCGCTTTCCAGTCTCCTTAGCCTCCTCTGGTCCTCTCTTCATCCAACCCAATACTTTCATCCTCACCAAAGCGCCTACCTCATACCCACTCTGGCCAGACTCCAGTCAAGATATTTCATAAGTTGAAAGTGTGATAGGCTCTTGATGACAGCACATATTTTCCTGCATCTGCACTAAATTCAAACCATTCTTTGCAGCCCTATTAGACATGAGCAAAGTCGCTTGTAGCCAGTAGGTGTCCTTTGATTGTATTTTTAGAATAGCCTATGAATAAAATAGAGTTAGATTAACCCAAAAAAGTCAGTAACTACACATGACAGTTCGAATACATCAGGAGAATTCCAACATTTTATCTGAAGATTAGTCTCTCTCAATAGCATTGAAAGTTATGTGTTATATTCTGAATCCTGATTTCCAATAACCTAAAAGAGCTGATCTGGGTGTTGAAAGGTTTTAGAAAGCAACATAAAATCACAGTAATGTTCAGAGTGAATGAGCAACCTTGTACTCATAAGTACACACACACACACACACACACACACACATGCACAACACACACATAAGCACACACTCCTACAAATGTGTGCACAAGAGACCAGGAAAAGAAGCTTCTATGAAAGCAAAACCAACTTCACAGTCTCATTCCAGCAAACCTTTCTCCCTAAACTCCAGCCAGTTCTCGAAGGCCCAAACTTCCTCCACTGTTATCTTTAGATATTTAATTCATTTGCACCCATGTCCCCAGAACTGTAATTCCTTAACTTCCAACTGAACACAGCCCCAGAGAATCAAATACATATCCACACTCTCAGAAGCTGGCGATCTTACCATATTTAACAAGAAGCAACTCTGACAGTAATTGGAGTTTCATATCAAGGTAAATAAATGGCAAGATCATAAGAACATACTCCAGTGGCCCTGCGCATCCTGAAGATGCTAACATCAAAGAACAAATTTAACATAAGGCCTCGGTGGAGATGAATTTTCTATCAACAAACAATGTGAAGAAAGCTTCACTTTTGTCATGTGTTATTCCCATTGAAGAAAAGATGAATATTCCCTTTCAAATGTTTGTTACCAGAAGCTGCCCCTTCATTTATTTAATAGGAGGTATTTTACTTCCTTGCCATGTGGACCTGGTTACCATCATATCCTGGCCACCAGTGAGTAAGAAGTCTTACCTAGCAGTGGCTCTTTATGCAAATCACTCAAATTATTAAATGTGAATCTATTTAAAGGTGATTTAATCTTGTTGCCCATGCTGAATGAAGGTCCTATGTTCCAGGGCTAGGAAATTCTTTCTAAAGTAAGGCCTCTCAACCTCAATACCACTGATATTTGAAGCTGGTTGGTATTTTTGTTATTGATAGGGACTTTGGAAGAAAGTGTAGTAGGCCCACAAAGGCATCTGTGCCACAAGCCCTGGAAAACCTTTAAGTTACATTACATGGCAATTCATACATTACAGTCAATTCAGCTTACAGGTGGAACTGTTTGCTAATTAGCTGACCTAAAAAGAGGTAGATTATCCTAGGTTATCTGGGAGGGCTCGATGAAATCGCAAGGACTCTCGATGTGAAAGGAGAAAGAATGGTTGGTCAGAAAGGTGTGATGGTGGAAGAGATGGGAGACGTTCAGACTGTAAAAGAAGCTTGATTCGCACTGCTGGTATGGAATACAGAAAAGGGGCCACCAGTCAAGGAATGCAGCCAGTCTCTAGCACCTGGCTGGGGCCAGGGAATGGGTTCTCCTCTGAGTTCGCAAAGAAAGGCAGCCTAATGACACCTTGGTCGGAGCTCTGTTAACCCAGGTGAATTCCTAACAAATAGGTATACAAGGTAATGAATCTGTGTTGTTTTCAAGTTACTGTATTAGTAAGGTTCCCTAGAGGAACATAATCAGCAAGGGGAGAAGCCCCAGTGGCTGTCAACAGAAACAACGGTGGATGAATCCAACCTGGCTATCTGCACACAAGGAGAAGCAGAGGATACAGCAGTCCAAGTGAAGACCTGAAAACTCACTGGAGGGTCACCACTGTGAGTCTGTGTCATAAAGGTATAGTCAGCATCAAAACAGCTAGCCTGATAGTTGATGCCACATACATCTGGGGTCAGTCTTTCCTCCTCAGTTTTTGGGCATAGGTTTCCATTATCCACAGACATACCCAGGCCTTCACTAATCTGGTAGGTAGTTCTTATACCAGTCAAGTTGACATACCATAGTTAAGGATCACAGCTACCAGCTCAGTGGATTAAAGCACCTTCAGGCAGGCACAGGAGCTGAGAGTTTGATCCCCAGGCCTGCCATGCCGACCCTAGCCCCAGGGTGCACTGAGATGGCTACTGAGACTGAGCATGGTGGTGTGTGCCTGTAATTCCAGGTCTTGGGAGGCTGCAAACAGGCAGATCACTACAAGTCTGATCTAGTAGTGAGACCCTGAACACCCTGTAGACCCTTCCCTAAAATGCAAAAAGGATCACAGCTACTGGATTTGTGATAATTTGATATAGCAGCAATTGTTATGGCAACTCGGATTAAAAATCTAATATGAGACTGTCCTGGGCATTGGACAGTACTTACCAGCATTTATGGCCTATACCTGTTAGATGCCAGTGATGCTCTCCCCAATGTTGATAACCAAAAATGCCTCCAGGCAATGTCCACTGTTTCCTAGAGGACCAAATCACCCCTGGTGAACCACTGCACTTGGACCACTGGACCTATTTATTCTCATGATCAGACTTTTTTTCTCACTATAAGGACATGCATAGTGAACTTTCAACTTTTAGGTCAACTCATTTCAATATCCCAATATAGTCCTCCCAAAAAGGCATTTCCATCTTGAAAAAAACATTAAAGAAAAATTAACCATCCCAAAATTCCATGATTTATTTGTACTAGAAAGAAGTGAGCCTCACTCCACAGAAAGCAAGAGATAGAGTGAAATATACGGGTTAGGGTCAGATCCACATGGCGATCGGCTCTTTACCAATAATGAAAAAGTAACAGGAGTCACAAAACTACTAAGAGATTAATATCTATTACTTCATTTAATCTCCAAAACTAGTTGGGGCTTTGTGAGTGATAGCTTTGGGGTTTGTAGACATCCTCACCATCATTTAAGAGTTATTATAGTTAAAATTTCAGAAGTTGAGATGAGGTGAACTTCACTCAGGGTCAGAGTGTAGAGGCGAGTCTAGACATTTTCTGAGCATGCAAATGGTGAAGAGAGAGTGCTGAGGACCCCACACAAGCACCAGAAAGCAGCTCTTCCTCTCTTTCTATTCTTACAACTTCTCTATTTGGCTAGATATGTATGACTACTTCTCTTGAAAATAGACACTGCAAAAAAAATTGCTAAAAGAATATTCAGCATGAAAACTGATGACAATTCCTACTCAAAGTCGGACCTCATCCCTTCCTCACCTCAAACGCTGTTCCTGTTATGTCTGGATCCACTGGAGCTTTGAAAACAAGATGTGATTGCAAGGTGCAAGTAAAGTGTCCAGTAGAAATCTCCATGTGTTCTGGGGCACTGACCAGTCTTTAACTCCATCACTTACATGTGTCCTTGATTACTCATTGTGATTTTTTAAACACTGAATGGTTAGACAGAGCTTGGAATTTGCCTTTGGTCTCACTTACTCTCAGAGCTTGCAAAGGACCCACTAGCCTTCACCAATGCTTGACAGCCTCTCCTGTAGCCAAGGGATCATGCTCCTGTTGGGACCAGCTCTGTCCCTTGTTCTCTCAGACCATGATCCAACTCTCTGGAACCACCTAACTAAAGCATGATCCTCTGGATAAAATGCAAATAATGGGTGTACCTAACATTGTCTTGTGGGGATGACAATTTTGATATTAGGGTTTCTTTTATTCATGGGAGGCTCAGAAAGAGGCTACATGAGTGAACTGGAAGAGGTTAAAAAAAAAAAAAAAATAAAGCAACTGCCAGTACAGCTTGCAAGCCTTCCTCCAATAGGCTATAACTGTGTCACATCCACAGTATCCGTAAAGGGCTGTTCTGCTAACGTGGGTCATTTTCTTTCACAGCTCTGCAATATCTGGCACACTATCATCTTAAACATAAAAAATCAATGCTAGACCTTTGCCTTCGCAGAGTCCAGTGTCAGGAATATTTCTTGCTACCTAACCTGGATTTCCTTTTCCTCTGCTTTTTAATGTTTTTTTATGTTACTCCAAGAGGTAATTAGCCTCGGGGTAAGAAGACAGAAACGCAACATCACAATCAGAAAATACCATTTGGATTATATTTTATTGATGCTCCACAAACAGCACCCCACCCCTAAAAAAAACTTAACAGTAGTTACTTAAATTGGCTGCGTGATGAAGGTGTTTATTACCTTACACTGAGCTAAACAAACAATGCCAAACCATTTCTACATACCAGGCAGCACTTTGGGAGAATAAAATGCAGTTTCACACTACACAAATACACCTAGACTGCTACTGGGATGGCAGGACCCACCAAGCTCCTTCTGGCAGGGGGAAATCCTGCCTGCCACTAGTTTTTTCAACCACATCAGGAGTAAGTGTTCCACAGTAAGTTCTGCCTTAGGCATCGGAATGGCAGTAAGGAAATGCAGGGCAAGTGGAGCACCAAAACTCACTAAGAAGCAAAATGTCATCAAATCCAGTGTTCACTTCCCAATCTTTTCAGCTCACAGGCCCTGGGTGATTTCGCTATTGTTGCTGTATTCCTTGGGATTACAGGAAAGAGAAAGAGCCCAAGGCAACTCTCCCATCCCCATTTTAAAACCAGAAGCTGGATTCTATGCTCAGGATGGACTATTCATTATTTTCATTTCTCGAAAAAGAAAAGTATTTAAAAGTTAAGGCAGTTATTTAGGAGAGCTTCCTTCAATAAACATGCATTTACAGTAGTACTTCTCATGCGAGGACAATGGGCCACAGCAAAAAAGAAATTTTTGACAATACATGAGGCATTACATTCCTTTGTTGAAGTAGGGAGATATTTATACAAGTAACAATAATGCAATTCAGAATTAAATGCTTGCTGTAGGAGAGTATGACCAAATGCTTCCATGCCACCCACTATGGTAAAAGGACTGGGAAAGGTTTCAGAAAAACCAGAGTATTTGAGCTGAGCTTTTGAGTTTGATGAGGACAGTAACAGATGGGGAGGACATGAGAGAGCACCCCAAGCTGGGAGCACAGCTGGGAGCACAGCTGGGAGCAGAGGCTCAGCAGAAAGGGTGTGCAAAACACATCTGGAGAGCAGATAGTGTTTCCTGTGAACAAGAAGCAAATGCTGCAAGCAAAATGATGTTTCTTGATGTATATTTCAAGCACCTAAAAGTGGCCACACACAGTGTGCCAACTCATAGTATTTGAGTACCTACTATGCACTTTCTCAGTAGTGACCAGTAAATATACCCCAAAGTAACTCCAGTCAAGTCCTACCCTCATATTCTCCTCTCTTACTGAGTTGAGTGGAATATATGACTTGCTTCTAATCAACAGAATGTCACAAGTAGTAAGATATCACTCCCTTGATTTCATTGCATTTTAAATTCAGCAGGGAGTTACTCCTGCGATCATGCTAGGTGACACTCCTAAGACATCATCTTATCAGACAAGAGAGAAGCTCCTTTGCTGCCTTGAAGAAGGAAGTTGCTGTTTATAAGAGGACCATGGAGCAAGGAATTATGGGCAGCCTCTGGGCACCACTAGTAGCATCCAATCAACAGCCAGTGAGGACAGGGAAAATTGGATTCTGCCAATCATGAGAGTGCATGTTGGCAAATCTTACTGAAGGAGAGCCTCAGATAAGACCACATTCTAGCCAACACTATGCCTGTAAATCCTTGGCAGAGGACTTAAATGAGCTGCAGCTGGGCACCTGACCCACAATTGCCATGAAAATAACCAATAGGGAAAGGGTGTGGTTAGACCACTAAATTTCTGCTAATTTGCTGTGCTACAGGGAAAACGAATAGATTGGGAACATAAATATTGAAAAGGGATGTTATCCACGACAAAGCAAAGAGAGCCTCAAGTATCTGAGATCAAATCCCCAGTGGAAGAGAATTATTCATCATGGCCCAATATTCTTCTTTGTTTTTGACAATTGCAAGCACATTATTAACTGGGGCGACATATATAAAATGATCAGCAGGATACCTGAAAGGTCATAAAAGCCATATGCATTAACTATTTTTGTTATTGCTGCTGTTCTCAGTATAATTTCTTCTCAAGATGATACCTTCTCAAGGGAAATAAAATGCCACTCAAAAGAACATTCCACTTGGGAAATAGTGTCCTTGGGTCCTAAGCTTTTGGGAGCTTTGAGAGCCTGAAAAAAATAACATACTAACCACCAGTGCGGAACAATACAGGCAGTCCTATACAGACAGCATTCACCTACAGGATCAAGAGGCTCTAAGACAAGAACCAATCTCCACAAAGACATAAAGACTCCAGTGCTAGACCGGGGGTAAGAAAGCCCCCTGAAGGCTTCAGGGATGATGTACTGCAGGCCTCATATTTTACCTTCAGTTCTCATACAAAAACTCTGTGACTCTGTTATTTGGTCAGTGTCAATTTTAAGTGCCACGGGACACTGCTCAAAGGGGTGTTGTTTCCGAGGTAGACAATGTGTTTAGTCCCAGCTCCTTGAGGTGGTGGGAAATGCCTCCAATCTCCAGAATATTCAGTGATAAGACCAACAATTCCAAGGTCAGGTATAGCCAATTCTCCCTAGGCCTCCTAAGCAATCTATAGCCAACATATGGAAGCCAGGAAAGCACTGCCAACATACCCTGTGCCTCATCCCACAGAAGAAACACTGTTGTATCTCTTTTTTGGCAGAAATGGCACATGAGAAACTCAGAGCTCAACCCATTTTCATGAGGGTTCACAGTCTAGAACACACATATTTGTTGCCTGGGTTGCCCATGCTATACTATGCATCCATGTAATTAATCCACATGTAAACGTAGGCTTCAGAGACTAGCTATTAAGTTTATGAAGACTCAAGGACTTGGGTTCAATCTCTGCATGTCATGCCCTCACCACTCCTGGGGCGTGCTAAGATGGACTGAGACTGGGCATGGTGGCACACACCCAGTAATCCCAGGGCTTGGGAAACTGATCAATATGAGTCCAATCTGTGTAGTGAGACTGTATAGACCCTGTGCTAAATATATTTTATTTAAAAAGCTTATCAGCTATAGCTGACAACTGTATGTTCTTAGGATTGCAAGGCATTCAAGATTAAATTGAAATTTTAGCTTTCTGCCTGGGAAAATATTTTCAAATGGATATAGAAATATAATCAAGACTGTGTAGACCACTAAGCAAAAAGTAATGTGCATGGAATTGGGAAAAAGGGAATTCATTCCATCAGCACATTCCATTCAGTTGTTCTAAAATGCATATTTATATATATGCATGTATATATGTATATTGCATTCACACAGTGGCTTGAAATTAATAATCAAATTTACACATCATTTTTAATTAAATCCACATCTTTCCTGTCTCCCCAGCTGTTGGCCTGGTGTTTGTGAGGAATACATCTGGCAGTCCTCAGCATTCTCCACAGTCACCCGTCTTCTCAGTACCCAGATACACCTGCCTTCTGCAGCTGGTCCTCCAACAGGTGCAACGGAAAGCCTGGTTGATGGGCATTGTAAACACCCTGCTGTTGAGCATCTGTGAGGTAACAAAGGGCCCAATTCTAACTTTAATGTTCCTCCCTTCCGTAGAAGTGAAAACCACCCTGTGTGAACCAAGCACGCTGGAATCTCCATCAGCCACTTTCCCATTCCAGGAAGAAATGCTTCAGGTCAACTGGGCATTAACAGCTGGGCCACCTTTCCAGTTATTGATGAAGCTGCCCCTGGAGAGCTGGGCCTTGGTCTTTTATGCTTTATCTGAGCTTTCAAGACACCAGTCCATTGCCTGGATTCTCCATCTCCATTGCTCTAATGGTTAAGGTACAAGTCTCTTCATGGTCCCCATTTGGTGACCATTAGCCACCTGGATCTGATTGGGAAGCCTACAGACCAACAGTTCCCACAGAGCTTTCAAATGAAAAACATGTGGAAGCAACACATATTGTGAGAATTACTATTTTGCAATTTCTTGTTGATAGAGCAGTAGGCATTTCAAAGCGCAAAAAAAAAAAAAAAATCAGAATAATGTTTAGCATCTTTTGGGTTTGTTTTCTTTTGCTTTGGTTTGTTATAATCCCAAACCTTGAAGTTTGGGAAGGAGTTCAGATATTTTTGCTGTGGTGATTTGAAAAATATCTCATCCTATACTAAACGCATCTATGCAATTAGTCCAGATATAAATATAGGCTCTAAAACTATGCTCCATGGCACCCAGGTTAATGGACTAATGCAATAAAGAAATAGGTTACAATAAGGAATTTCAATACAATTAAAACCATAAAGCTAATGATGATCTGTTTCAAATGAAGCTGTAGATGAAAATAAAGCACTAAAAGTCACTTATTCATTAAACAGTTTTGGTTCCACTCACAGAAGTTCACAGAGGGCATTAGTCATCTAAAGTATAAGATGCACTGGAAATAAAATACACAAAAATGGCCCCATCTGCTGTTTATTTCAACACTCTCGCCTCATGAAATGCACTATACCCCATATGCCTGTAAGGCAGAATTTAAATATCACTCCATTAGAATCTTCTTGTAGACGTCTCATCTGCATTCTAAACTAACATACACAGCTCAGTAATCTAGCTGGTCATCTGAGACACACAGTAGTCGGGTCAGGATATCAGCGTACCACTGGATACACTGACCACATGATTTAAAAAGCTATTGCATCACCCTGTGATATCTTGAGGATCTTAGTTATATCAAAGCAGTTTTTTGTTTGTTTGTTTGTTTGTTTGTTTGTTTTCTCGCCCTGGGTAAATCTAATCCTTACATGAAATGACTATTCTCTTTCAGCTTACTTAACTGTCCTGGCTCTTTTTTGACTTTCTCTCACTTAGAACAATTTACTGATATTGCTAAAAATTGGAGGGAAACTCTTCAGATCAAAGCATCTACCTCCCTACAAAACATTTGAGAATTATGACCAAGGAACCAAGCCTAGGCATTCAAGGACATATATACTGTACTTCCAAGAGTACTGCTGCTCAAGGAAAAGGAAAATTATGTCCTGTATCCTTGCTGATCATTGTTTGCGTGAGCCCATAAATTAGGTCTATGGCGCAAAAGGCCATAAAGGCCATCATCGCATCCCATTGAAACTTTCAGCAGAACATATCCATTGGCAAGTGAAAGCTCCTTATGTGATTTCCTTACACAAAGTGCTTTGTAACTCCCATCTCTTCTAAATATTAGCCACCTAAGACTTCAATGCCTTATAAAGCAGACCAAGGGAGTTAAACATACTGCTTGCTCTCTTCTCCATAGTCTGCATTGTGATTCAAAGACAAAAACCTTATTCATACACTTAGCCAGTGAGATTGAGGGTAGGAAGTCTGGAACGCCAGAGCCACTTTAAGTTTGCCTTGCTACTATGGGTCTATCACTGTGCTAGGTATCTTGTTTCATGCACTGTCCACTGTGAGCCTCCTTCCCCTTGGCCCCAAGAAGCTGGCATCCACTGATTATACCAGAGGCTCTCTGGCCCTCTGGCATGGCCCATACAAGTCACTAGCGAGAGAGCAAGAGGGAAAGCAAAGTGGCTATTCTCAGCCAGTTCCTCCTACCAGGTGTCTCTAGATTGGCAGTGTGTTAATGAGGTACCCGGGATTTATTTTAATCAAGGGTGGAAAGACATGCAAACACAGAAGCAACTGCCATGAAGAAAGATTTTTTTTAAGCTCACAGTCTGTAGTAACAGCAACCATAGCAGACCACAGAGAGGGGCTCAGGGTTGGGCAAGAAAGGAGAGAGCTGCAGAAATGTGGACAGGAGTCTTTATTGGGGTTTCTATAGGGAGGCACAGGAGAGGAAAGTGAGCAGGTGTACAGTCAGATGCACTGAACCATTTCAGTGACTCTGGGGCATGGGAACTGCCTTTAGCTCTCTGCTAGCTGGACCTGGGTGACTAGGGTAGAAGGACTATGCTCCACCTTGACCAGTATGAAGTAAGTAGCTTCTATCATTCAAAGCTCTAAAAAGTTCACCACCACTGGCCTAGAATGTAAGAGACCAATGAAGGAGGTGTCTGGGGTTTGCCTCTCTGCTTAGGCTGGATTATGTCTATGTGATTGACTTGGGAGCTATCAAGGAACTGATGGAGCATACTTTTAGGTGTGTCACAGAGGCAGGACCTTGGGTCTATGTCCCTTCCTCTCTGACACTGTTCCCCTGCTCTGCTTCCCAGCCCCCATGAGATAAGCAGCTTTGCTCTATCTCACCTTCCCACTCTAATGTCTTGAAAGCTAGCTAACCATGGACTGAGCCCCCTAAAACCAATGGCTAAATTAAAACTCTCCTCCTTTTAAGTTGTGATGTCAGGTATTGTGGCCAGCAAATGGAAAACTAATCTAGTTGGATTACCTGTGAAAAGGAGGCTCATAGGCAAAGTATTTGCAATCTTTAGGAATTGGTCAACCCTGAAGGGACAGTTCCTCAGGATCAAGGAAGGTCACGAAGTTAGTGCATCAGAATACAGGTAATAAACATAATTAATTCACTTTTTCTACTAAGCCTTTTTTTTTTTTTTTTTTTTTGGCCAGTTCAGCCTGCCCTGGAGGTGGACCTGGTACAGCATGTAGTATGGGGGATTGAACCACAGTCCCTGCGGTTACCTAAACTTGCCTAAGCAGGCACTTTGGACCACTGAACCATCTCGTCAGCCCTCTACTAAGCTTTAACTCCTTTCAGAGAGCTGGCTTAGGAAATGCTGGATTTGGAGAAACCAAAAAATGAAAGTTGTCCAACAATAAATAGTTTAGAAATAGGATATTAGAAAGTACCTGTGAAAAACAGTGAAACACTAAATGAACTAGACGACTTTAAAGGTCTCTTCTAGTCATGGGGTTCCATAACGTTATAATTCAAATATATAACATCGTTAGTCAATTTCAGTGCTTTGATAGCATATTGTTCTTGTCATGTCTGGGAGTTACCACAAATCATAATTAAGTTATTCATATATTAGATATCTATTTGCTGCTTATCCTGATGGTCATTAAATTCTGTGATGTCAGAGATTTTTTTAAAAAAGAAAGTACATGTGCAAGTCAAAGGAAAAACGCCCACATTCTCACTCTTTCAGGGATAGCCACTGAGCTTCACGCAGCCAGGCACTGTTCTCAGAAGTAATATCATCCTCATTCTTAGGGATAATCAAGATCCTTCAGGGAGCACCCCATGCTGTTGTGGAAAGAGGGGCAAGTGGTGTGACTATCCTGTATAAGGAAAAAGGCAGTGTAGCAAATTAT
Source organism: Myocastor coypus (assembly GCA_004027025.1). Classification (NCBI taxonomy): domain Eukaryota; kingdom Metazoa; phylum Chordata; class Mammalia; order Rodentia; family Myocastoridae; genus Myocastor; species Myocastor coypus. Next base: position 16,999 of record PVJA010013393.1, read on the forward strand.
GTTGTGTTGCACAAGGTGGTAGACAGAGAGGTTCAGAGTTAATGTAGCACCATCTTATAGATTCATTGTTCTTATGTTTGATTATAAGTCAAAATCACCTATGAGCATTTTAAAAGTACAGATGACCCAACTACATATTCAGAGAAATTATGTGACCCGACTGATAATGTTCTCTGTTTATTAAAAATAAAAACAAAAGGGGCCAGGGAGATAGCCCAGTAGTATAAGTGCTTGCCTGGCAAGCACAAGGTCTTGAGTTTGATCCCCAGTACCACAAAACAAAAAAAACCCTGCCATACTAGTCGCAGGCTTTTCAGACTTCAGTGTGCTTAGGAATTATCTGGTAGTCTTATTAAAAATCAGATTCTTATTATTCCTGAGATGTGGCCATGCTATAAGTTTCTGAACCATGATGTGAATATCAAAGTATCCAATGCTGTATTGAATGTAACCAATTTCTTACTGTTAGATATTTAGGTTCTTTTTAATATTTTGCTATTATAAAGAGCAATGCAATGAACATCCTTAAACATATAAGCACAAATTTCTCAATACTTGACTTTATAATGGACTTATTAAAGAAATTACTATCAAAAATGATATAAAATTTTTAAAGTTATTAATACATACTGGAAAGCTGATTTCTATGTTTATGCTAACTGACATTCCAAACAGCAATGTCTACAAATTCATTTCACTGCATCTTTATCAACATTGGAGAATGTCTTTACTTTTACTCATTTAATGGATGAAAAGCTTCTCATTTTGATTGCCATTATTTTTATTTATGAAGATGGACTTTTTTTCTGAGTCATTTATATTTTTTCTCTTATAAATGGTCTATGGCCTTTGTTGGATCAGTCTTCAATTACTCCCTTGTCAAATGTTTTCAACTTGAACCTAACATTGATTTCCCTCTATGAGATTACATTTCCAATTTTATAATTGAAGTAGAAAGAGAAAAATAAAAGCTTCTTTAAAGAAGTTCATTTTATTACAAAGTTGTGAAAACATTTCTGTACTGACTTCAAGAAGGCGCCTTCTGTAGGGCTCCTCCATAAAATTGAAACCATATTTTTTTCTTCACCATAACATTTGTGTACTTCAACTTGTAGTTTTGAAAAAAAAAAAAAGGCAAATTCTGTATTTTGTCCCTTGAGAGGTGGTTGATTGCTTAGCAGTTTTAATTTTCTTAAAGCAAGAAAAGAAAGGAAGAAAAATAGAAATCAAGCTCCTATGAACATTTCTCCACATGAGAGTAAAACAACCACACAAAGCCAGAGATGTCACAGTTGAACACTGATACTACTGTATACGTTCATGAAATGCTGCAGTCAGAAAGAGTAGGTACAGAATGCACTTAGGATTTTGTATGAATGCAGAGAAGTATGTTGGGTTTTTTTTTGTTTTTTTGTTTTTTGTTTTTTGTTTTGTTTTTTTGTTTTGTTTTGTTTTGTTTTGTTTTTGTCTTTTTTAGACAGGGTCTCACTATGCAGTTGAAGCTGGCCTTGAGCTCACTTTTGTAGCCCAGGCTGGTCTCAAACTCACATCGATCCTCCTGCCTCAGCCTCCCAAGTGCTGGGATTACAGGCGTGCACCACCACACCTGGCAAGAAGTATGTTTTTAAACATCATAAAGCAAATATTTAAGTTTTCTCTAACCAATATAAGCTGTAAACACTGAATTAAGTGCTGCACAATACTGCAATTAGATCAGCAGGATTTGTTAAGTATCTAGTATGTCTTCCCTTATGTATGTCCCATATATTCCAAGAAATATATGACTTGATTCCTGCCACTGACTACCTTAATGTCACATTATCTAAACTCACAGACTTTATTTTTAAGTACTAGGGATTGAACTCATGGCTTCACACCTTCTAGGCAAATGTTGTACCACGGACATATACCCTCAGCCCTTTTTGTTTTTATTTTGAAACAAGGTCCTGCTAAGTTGCCCATGTAAACCTCATACTTGCAGTCCTCCTGCCTCAGCCTCCAGAGAAGCTGGAATTAGTCATGCACTACTATACCTAAGCAAACTACTGGTTTTAAAGACTAACTTTGGAGGACAACATTATCATCAGAGAGAATGTAATAGTCATAATGCATATTCCAGTATATTTCAAAAACATAAAATGAAGAAGGAAGAAGAGGCAGTGGAAGAAGAAAACTAAACAGAGTCCTATGCACCAGGGTGTCCACAGTGGAGCTACCATACAGCAAAAGCACACTGCTTCAAAGCAGAGTTTGAGCTATTCACTCAGTGTGACCACAACTATGTAAATAAGGAGCCAGACACAGAAGAAAGAAGCAGAAATAAAGAAAAACAAGGACTATCTATGCCTTTCATTTTTAAATACTTCTCCAAATTTCCTATAATGAGCTTCCTATAATGAGCTCCATCCAACTTCACTGTTCTTGTACTGCTCCAAGTGACTGTCACCTCTTTGCCAGAGTGACTAGCATGCCAGCGGTCACAGTTTCCCTTTAAAGTAGAATAACGTAAAACTTTACTTTCAGTCGTACCCCTCAACTGCTTTAGCTTCCAGCGACTCGTCATTCCCCCTTAAATAGGAGCGAAACTCCTCACCTCAGCCTGAACCCTTATACCACTTGTCTCCATCCCCTAGTTCAGTCGCCATCACCTGGCCTTGCTTAGTCCCCAAATACAGCACGCTTATTGCATCTGACAATCTGGCCAGTTGTTGTTTCCTATGACTCTAAGGCTCTGACTTCATTTGTTTATTTTATCTTATTTTATCTTATCTGTTATGTGTGGCTCCTTCCTGGCACCCCAGTCTCAGCTCCACTGGCCCTGCTGCAGGGAGGCTGTTTCACACAGAACAGGCACCCCCTAGAGCTCTACTCTGTCCAAACTCTGAAACCTGTGCTCAATTACATTATGTAGCAAAGGAACTCTGGCAGGTGTGAGACAGGAAGAGCAGCCTGGTTACTCAGGAGACCCAGTCTAATCACCTGCTTCTTTGAGAACTTTCTCAGCTATAGTCAGAGCTAGACAGGGCTGCTTGAAGAACGATCCAAGAGCTGTGGTGGGGCTGCCTGTGAAGACAGAAGCAGGGGTCTGTGAGCCAAGCAACACAAGCAGCCCTCAGAAGCCAGAAAGGCAAGGAAACGGGTTTTTCCTGTAGCTTTCAGAGAGAACACAGTCTTTGGGATGTTAGCCCAACAAAACTAACATCAGACTTTTAACAGCACCACAAGATAGTGAAGCTATAGAGTTCAAGCCTCGAAGCATATGGTCATTTATCAAGGCAGCCATAGGAAAAGTCTCCAAGCTCTCACACAGCTGCAGAATGGCCTACTTGCCCTGCAGCCCATGGTCACTTAAGTGGACCTGCCGACCTGGCCCCTCTGTCTCCATCACACACACACATTTTGGCTTCGTGAATAGTCAGCATGCTCGGGCCTGGAAATGAAAAGATGAACCACTCTGGGCATTTTCTGGGGGAAGTCAATAAAATTTAAAAATTAAAACAATCTCCATAAACAATATTGAGTTTGACAAATATTTCAGAAGCCAAAAGAAGAAGAAAGTCATTCCTTCAGCCTTTGTGCCCCTCCGTTGTTGGGACTCAAGTGAAGCCAAAGTCTGCATGATGAAAATGTTAGGCTCATAGTTTGGTCTGTTTGTGCAGCATGGGGGAATCAGACAGACACAGGTTCAAGCGTCAGTTGAGGAAGCTATTTTACTATGTTCACTTTTCACCTCATTCTAGATTGAGGGTCAGCAAACTTATGCCTTCAAGGCCAAACCTGGCCCAATTTTGTAAATAAAGTTTTATTGAAACACAGGTCAGTCACTGCCCATGGCTGCTTTGCCATCACCATGGCAGAGTGGAGTTACGGTGACACACATGTCTGTAGCACACAAAGCCCAAAATACTTCCACTACAGAAGAAAGTTTGCCAATCCCCACAGATTCACCAGGGCAAGCCCACAGGAGCCCGTGAGTAAGGACAGTTCACAGATTCACAGAAGCTGCCCCTGCCCTCAGCGTAGCCATGACCCAAGAGGCCATGTTTGTCTTCCCTCCCACAGTGGTTTTGTGACTCATGTCTTCTGACCTGATTCGGGGGGGCTGAGACAGACAACCACATGAGCCAAGGAGCTCCAACTGTGGCGAGCCAGCTACCTTTCCCTGTGAGTCAGCTGCTCAGCATGCATGCAGCCTCATCCTATCCACTTCTAATCCAGAAGCCCCCAACCCTTTCTACCATCATTTTGAAAAGGCTAATGTATTTTTCATGACCCATAAATCATGTTGCCCTGCAGCTCTCCACCCACCGAGTCTATGGCTTTGTTGTCTCAGCGGGAAAGAAGAGGCCTGACCTTGAACCATAGATTCCTTTCCTTTGTGTTCATGTTTTATATTAGATGCCTCAAGACGGAGAGAAACTGTTGCCTTAGAAGTGAGTTTTGTTGAAAGATAAATATATATTTTGCTTTAAAAACCACCTTTGTACATATCGAGAACAAAGCCGAGGGAACCAAGTGGAGAGTTTGTGATGAAGTGTGTTGTACAGCAGACAGGGTATGCTATGGAGCAATCTCTGCTGTACAGAAGAGGGAGAGAGACCTTTCACCCATCTGCTCACTGGTCAGGAAACTGGCCTTGAAAGTGAGAGATAAAAAAGGAGTCCAGATAGACGGAGGGAGAATCCAAGAATAATCAAGTTGATACTTTCATTTTTCTCTCCCTCCAGTGTTACAGACACACACACACACACACATGCACTCATGCACACACATGCACATGCACATAAGGCCATGTTTTTGAGATGTAATACAACACCCTTTGCAGGAGCAAAGGCATGCTCCTACTGACTCCACCTTGTACAGGTGCATCTAGAAGCTTCTTTACAGCCCTGTAGTGGATAAGACATTATTTGTGAAGAGTTTTGTAGACATGAAGAAGAAAATATCATAAAACTAAAAAGTCTTATGACCATCAAAACCAGATTTTCATAGGGGTTACTGGTCACACCCCAAAGGATCTACAGCATCAAAAGACAAAGTAGTCTGGGGAGATAGCTCAGTAGAATAAGCGCTTACCTGGCAAGCACAAGGGCCTGGGTTCAATCCCCAGTTCCAAAAAAAAAAAAAAAGGACAAAGTAAAGAATGCTAAACTAGGGCTCAGGTGACAGCTTGGTGATCTAAGAACTTACCTGGCAAGCACAAGGATCAGGATATGATGCGTAGTACCATATATGCCATACCAGCCCCGGAACCCCAGGTACACCATGCCAGCCCCAAAACCAGGCATAGTGATACAGGCCTGAAATCCCAACACTGGGGATGCTGAGACAGGAGGATCACTATGAGTCTTAGCCACCTAATGAGACCCTGTACCCAATAAATAAAAAAAAGAATACTAAACCAGGAGCAGCCACCTTACCCTGGCTACAGCCAATCTGACAGGCATGAGATAGACACCTTGGTAGTTGAACCGCTACATAGATAGAAACAGAGCTAAGGGAGAGAGATCAAGTGAGCCGCTACTCAGAGAACTGGAAAGCAGTCAGAACAAGACAATGCAAATGCAAACCTTCCTTCCCCCATGACAGCCCTCCAGGAGGCTTGTCCTGTACCTATGTGCCCTTAGGGAGGAAAGGAGGTAAGCAGAAAAAAAAAAAAAAAAAAATCTTAGTTCACTGAATCTAAGTTTCCCTAAAATTTTTGCTTCAAACCAGAATAGACCAATTAATTCACTTACATGCATAAGTTTAACTTCACTTGCGTGTTCTTCTGTGTCCCTCTATGAAGAGCGACCCCAGAACCAGACAGGATCAATTCCAAATACTGAAGTCTTCATGTTTAGAGCACAACTTGAGTACAGAGCACATTTCCCAAGATCCCACCCTGAAAGTCTCTCCCCAGCCCACACGTGGGCTTCAACCCATTTTTTTTAACACCCGGAAGGAAAACCTCCTTCTGTGCCAGGCAGAGAGGAGAAAGGGAAGGCGTACAGAGGAAAATCTAGGTCTGCTTGGCTCTGGCCGGCTGTAAGGGTGGAAGGGATCCAAAGGCTTTGGACAACGCTCCCCCTTCACTAGTAAGCAGGAGGAGGAGTAGGGATGGTCCTGTCGTCTCTCAGACTGACTGCAAATGAGAGTTTCCTAAACCAGAGGGCCAATCCTCTGGGTCTTGTGATTTCACATCAAACCAGAGCTCCTGTTTCCAGAGGGTCACTCAGACCCTGCTGTACAACAAAGCCCTGTGCGGTGCACACCTGAGAAGCCTCAGGTTTGCAGTGCCAATGCCCCTCCCAAAACGCACACCGAGCAGGGTGCAGAGCACGGGAGTGGGGCTGCCGAGCTGCAGTGTTTCTATGAAACTGGAATTAATTATCACAACTTGCTCCTCTGTCCCTCTTAGATCTGCAAAGCGTGGGTCACAGTGACTTTGTTTTTCTTGGCCTACCACATATTGAAACCATTCCTGCATATTGATACTGAATATCTCAGCCAAATCCTTGCAGAAATCACTTACTGTGCAGTACAACAGAACGGGTTTCTAAAGTTAAACGTCTTAGGGTATTTTATCTTTTCAAGTACATACCAAAAGCAATTAAGTTCAAACTACAGAATACAGTTGTTGCCAGTTTCCATTCTTGACACACATGTGCCTGGGTTTATAAGTTCAAAGACCTCTTAAAGGATCAAATCTCTAGCTTTAATTTTCTCTTTGCGAGTGAAAACAGTCCCGCATCATTGTTTAAAGCATCTGCAAGGAAGTGTGCGTTGTGAGGCTTCTACCCGAGACACCTCTCATGTGGCCATGGAGACAGAATAAGTGCCCACTGCTGCCCCGCCTCCCCCAGTGTCCCTGGAACGCCATGATCAGCTGCAAAGTACAAACCTCAGGCACATGGTCCTGAGCCGGGGATCAGTATGGTAGCCCTAGGCCAAAACAAATCTTTCTGACTCATGGAGCCTTTACGACACGGACCCACATCACTAAGCGGTTCCAGCACGCACAGTGGGCTCCAGCACGCACAGTGGGCCTCGTTCCTCCTCCCGCTCTCTTCCCTTCCCTGGCCTGGCTTTCATCCTGCATTGTCTTGACAACAGAGACTGTTTCCGTTTCACTTGGATCCAGCTTCTTGGGTTCCTGAGGCCTCAAAGTCGCTTCCTCCCTTTCTGTCTGGGAGCCACATTGTCCTCTCTACCTTCTTCATCCTCAGACATGAAGGGCTTGATCAATGGATTGGGACATGGAGCCGAGTGCCACAGGCCGGGGCTCGGGAAGGCTGGCCAGCAGGATGGAAAGCTTGAGCCCAGCCTAGGCAACCTTTCCTCAAAAAGTAAAATTAAAAAACAAACAAAACGAAGCAAAACCCTGAGACTATAGCTCAGTACAAGGACATTGTGTTCAATCCCCAGTGCTGAAAGGAAAAGCAAAAAGAAAGAGAATGGAAGCAGAGGAAAACAAAGGGTAGGGGAGAGGGAGACAAAAACAAAGAAAGAAAAGAAAGGCTAAATGAAAAACAGAGAGGGAAGACGGAGCCATTTGTGGACTCCATCTGCAGACAGACAGCTACTTACCAGGCTCTGAGCTTCTTCTGCTCGCTGCGGCAGGCACTCCAGAGGCCACTGGCAGATGTGCGCAGAGCAGCGCGTCTGGTCCGCTCTAGGGGCAGCATGTCCACAGCGGAAGCTCCACAGGCAGCTCTCGGCCTCCCCGCTCCAGCTCTCCTGAGACAAACCGGTGTCCATCTTGCAGCCTACTTAGGGTTGCTTTTATTTTTCTTTTTTTGCACTGTATTAGGCCATGGGCCCCCCATCTCCTCCTTGGCTGTGAGCTTCCTCTTTCTCCATAAGGCTCACAGTGCCTGCCAGTACCTGCCAGTGCCTTATATTCGTGTGATTGCTGAATAAATTAACTTGACCACACAGACATGTTCACCAGCCCCAAATCTTCTCGTTTCTTGCATGATGCCTTCTATTTTGTCATCATACCCCAGGTCACATAAAACATTGGCATTTTCACTCTCTCTGTCCTCTGTCTGACTTGCAGATTTGAACAGAAAGATGTAGTTCAGGCATAAACAGGGAAACATCAACCATGGCATGAAGAGTCTGTGAGATGATCACTGAGACTGATAAGGTAGCTCAGATTTAGCAGCTGCTGCATCACAAAAGGAATGAGAAATTCTCGTAGACAGGGCCTGGGAGTTAGCTCAACAGACTAGGCACCTGCTTAGGCAAGCACAGGGACCTGGGTTCAATCCCTGGCACCACAAATCATGTCAGGCCCAGTCCCCAGGGGTGCTGAGCTGGCCACCAAGACCAGGCATGGTGGTGCATGCCTCTAATCCCAGCACTACAGAGGCTGAAAACAGGAAGATCACTGCGAGTCTGAGCTGCATAGTGAGTCCCTGTACCAAATACATAAAAGAAAGAAAAATAAATTTACACTGGCAAAATAGCACCACTCAGGAAGCATTCTTGACAAACAAATAAATAATAATTCATGCCCAGATCTGATCAATCCTATCAACCCTCAATTTCAGAGAATACAGAGGACCAAGCGCCAGGTCAACCAACATCCCTGCAACACAGCTAATGAAATCCAAGCTGTAGTGGCACTCCAGATCCTCTAGCTTCCATTTCCTCAAAAAGTTAATTGTAACAAGAAAAAAAGACAGAGGTAGAGCTGACAGGTTAAACGAGCATTAAATCACATCACCAATCACAGAGTGTGGGCCTTATGTGAATCTTAATTCAAATAAACTGTAAAAATAATATATTTATGAGATAATTAGAAAATTAAAACGGCCTGAACATTTAATGGTATTGAAGTATTGTTAATTATTTCAGGTGTAATGACATTGTAATTACCTTTAAAAGAAAATAGGCCTTATCTTGTAGAGATTCTTGCTAGCATATGTATTGATAAAATGATGCAACGGTGGGGAGCTTACTTCGAAATGCTAATGGAGGAATGAAGATAGGCTGAGAGGTGGCTGTGGGTGGAGGCACGGGGGGCGGGGTTTACCATATCATTCTATCTGCTTTTGTGCACCTTCCAAATTCTCCAAAATAAGCCAGCTCTAATATGCACTAGCTGCTCAACCTTACCCCGTTCCTCAGCGTTTATGATTTCTCTTCCAATATCCGTCCTATCTGTCTCTCTGGTCCTAGTCTCTTATCTGCAACACAAACTCTATTTCCAAAAGCTAAGTGACTATTTCCCAGAGGTGTCCGTTTTAAGGTCAAAGAACATTTGCCTACTCAAAGGTCATTCTCCCTTCTTTCTCTGGTAACACTTACAATTTTGTTTCCACTACACCATGTATCCCCATTTCTTTCTCAGTGATTGGTTCAAGAGTTCTGGCCAGGGAAATGTGATAACTCTGCTGGGGATTTCAGGAATTCTTTGTTCAGTTTTTTAAATGTACTCACAAGGAAAAAAGAGTCCTCTTTCTTTGCTAGGCATAGTTGCCTTGGCCTGTGGTGTCTGGAATTCCAACATCCATTTTGTGATAAACATGCTAAGGATGGCAAGGGTAAGAAGATATAAGACACCTGAGATTCTGGTGGCATTTTTACTGAGCCGCTGACTTGGCCACCCATGGCATTCTTGTTTTATGTGCTAATAAACACCATTACCCTTTAAGCTTGAGTCTGGTATTTTATTACATAAAACCTAAAATCCCCTACATGAGCCAAACTGGTCAGAGTCTTCAAGGTCAGGAGGATCTCTGTGTGCCATGACTCCAGAGTGAGCCCACCACCGTTCCGCTCTGGCTCTTTCCTCCGTGTCCCTAGTGCTTGCCCACCCTGTTTGTGCTCTGCCATTATCTTCCTAGAAATGCAAATCACAACCCTTGTGAGTATCAGCACAGAGAAAAAGGGGAAACCCATGCAGATTTGCTGGAAGGAGTCACAGAAGTTCTTTCTTTATCTCCTTATTCCCAGGGCCTGCCTAAGTGAATAAGAACATAAGGGAAAGAAAGATAATGAATTCTAAATAAATGTCCTACTCAGCATTTTCAAGTGCAGGCTCAACCCCCCCCACCTCCACCCCCGTGCTTCCCAAGTAACCCACTTATCCACTCCCACCTGCCCTGTAATGATCCCTCTTGGTCCTCCCATCTCAAGTCTCTCTCCCCACCCTCCCGAGAATCACAGTTGTCTCCTACAACACAAGTCAAACCACTTGCTGCCATCCACTAACCTCTCTAGAGATTCCCCGTTAGCATCCAGATCAGATCCAAACTCCTCTCCCAGCCTTCCTTCATCTGACTGCAGACTAACTCTCCCGCCACCACGGCCCCTTTCCTTCTCTCTCTTCCTCCCCGTCTCTTGCAACCTTCAGTTCCGGCTGTAGGAGTAGCAGGACGTGTGCTGCACATCAGTTCTATTCGTACTACTTCCGCTGTTTTTCTCTTTCAACCCCACCTAAGCAGCCAGATGCTCCTAATCACCTTCTTGGTTTTGTTTACCATTTTTGGACTATGATTCCGCATTACCTGTTGCCGTATCACAGTATAGCGGTCTACTTAAATGATCATCCGTCCTCCTGAACTAAAAGGTGCGTCACAGATAGATCTGCATCTTTACTCTACATAATATCTGCTACCGGATGAGAGGTTTGGTGTGATGGAAAAGAAAAAAAAGAGGAAGGAGTGGCATTTTTTCCAGTGGCTAAGCTATAAACCTGAAAGTTATGGATTCCCAGAATGGACAGGAATGTTAAAGCTTTGTGAAAACTTCTCAGTTTCTTCTTTCATCCTCTACACTCAATTTGTCACCAAATCTACTTGTCATAGCCTCTTTCAAAATGTCTACCAGGCTTTCCCCACCTCTCCATCCACACTGACCCTGTGCTCCATCCACGCTCACGTGCTCATTCTGGGATTGCTAAAAGAGCCCTTCAGGAGGGTCTCCTGTTCTCTCTCCATCCTGTGCTATCTTGTACACAATCGACAGAAGCAACTATAATTCAGTACTTTTTAATTTTATTATTATTTTTATTACTTTTAAAAAGAAATAACAAGCCGGGCGTGGTGGCACACGCCTGTAATCCCAGCACTCGGGAGGCTGAGGCAGGAGGATTGGTGCGAGTTCAAGACCAGCCTGGGCTACAAAAGTGAGCTTAAGGCCAGCCTGAACTGCACAGCAAGACCCTGTCTCAAAAAGACAAAAAAAAAAAAAAAAAAGAAATAACAATATGATAATTTCAAAACACATTAGTAGTACATTTGCAATAACTGACACATTGCATATTTTTGTTCTCATAATAGTTATACAGAGCACAGGGTGTAGACATAATAAATATTCTGATCGATATTGGTAAGGAAGAAAAAGAAAAAAGAAAAAAATGTCTTCTCTTTGAACTGTGAGGAAGTAGTTGTATACACAGTCCAATGTTCCTTATTTGCTCTGGGTTACTGGTGAAACTGGCAGTATTGGAAGCTGTTGACTTAAGCCTCTTATAGGTCATCATACTAATCTAGCTCTGTGTTTTATGCCTCATAATTAAGCTTTTCTGCTGGATGATCAAGGGCAAGTCAAAGCAAGACCTGTATAACAAAACATTCATCTTTTGAATCTTCCAAGGTCAAATCCCCTCAGGATTAACTTTGGAACCATGTACAGTGCTTTGTAGAACTGTTGTCAGTGTCAGCCATCGGGATGAATCACGGCCATTACTTGACCAGTTTGCTTTCTGTGAAAGCCTGAGAGAATATTTTTTCTCTAGGTGACTCTCCTTAGACACACTATACTTCATTTATCCCTTTCCTCTGAGGCCCCATAATCTCCTTGATCAGAAAATTTGGTACACCACTGACTTATGGGATGTTAGGGCACAGGTTCTCTTTTGTCCTGAGTCCTCACTGACCTTGAAGGGCTAGGGCCAAAATGTTGACTATCTTCGTAGCCCTTCTTTTTCTCCAATTTTTTGTCTGTTTATTTACATTCTCAACCCCCCAGCAGAGAAGCTTAGTGATACTATTACTCTATAACATAGGTAATTGATCTTAATATCACTGTCTTTCTGAATATCAAACATCTTAGACTTAGCTTGAAATTGATATTTTCCATCAATCATTGATATTCTAATAAATCTCTATAGAATGTGATTAAAGCAGTTACACATTTTTATCCAGACATTTATAAATCCAAGGATGTACAAAATTATAGCCTGTCAAGCTTATGGCATTTTGCCTAGTCTCTTACTTGCAATCAACACCTTTTTTTTGTATTAGTCAACCATTTACTTCAGAGACAGTATAGCAGTAACTGAGTTTACATTAGAAGCAGTACACATCTAAAAGACCAGAATGACAGGCATCCCAAGTCTATTTTTAGCATTGTACATTGGTATCATTAATGTAAAAAAATCTTTCAAAGGTTCTTAGGACCAATATCTGATTCATTCTGTGTACATAAGTGTATGGTTTTGTTCCTGCTATGTTTCCTCTCTTTTCTGCTTCCAGTCACTTCATTGTTTAATCCATAAGTCTTTGATTTCCATTGAGCTATGTTATGTTCTTCCATTTTTATTTCTTCTTTAGAGTTCTTACACTAGAGAGGCTATATGATATTTACACATGTAGGTCTGGTTTATTTCACTTATGAGTATATGTTCAATATACATCCATTTATATATGAAGTCTTCTAGTTTATCATTCTTTATAGCTGAGTAATATTCCATTGTATAAAAATATTACATCTTTTTCAACCATTCTTCAAAAGATGGACATTTTGATTGTTTCCAAGATTTGACTATTACAAATTGGGCTGCTATAAACATAGCTGCACAGATATCGCTGTGGTATGATGTCTTCAGTTCTTCTGGGAAAATTCCCAGTAGTGAGATAGCTGGATTGAAAGGGATTTCCAGTTCTAGCTTTTTTAAGGATCCTTCACACCACTTTCCATAATGGTTGCACCAATCTGCATTCCCACCAGCAGTGGAGAAGGGTTCCTTTTTCCCCACAGCCTCTCCAACATTTGTTGTTGGCTGATTTCTTTATGATAGCCATTCTTTCTGGAGTGAGATGGTATCTAGGTGTTGTTTTAATTTGCATTTCATGGATGGCTAGTGATGTGGAGCATTTCTTCATGTACTTATAATTCAGCACTTTTAACGTGACACCCACCCTCCACAGAAGTCTTCACAGTTTCCTTTTAGCCCGCTTTTTTTTTTTCCTTCTGTAGTGCTAGGGCTCTAACCTATCATTTGGCCCTTATTATCTTTTTTTTTTTTTTTTTTTTTTTTGAGACAAGGCCTTACTTATTTTTCTAAGTTGGCCTCAAACCTGTATTCATCCTACTTCCGCCACCTGAGTAACTGGTATTGCAGTGTGTGCCACCACACCCAGTTCATTGGCCTGATTTTTAAAGCCGAGCTCCTACCTTCTAGAGGTGGATCATCTGAGTATCTTCTTAACATAATCTTTCCCCATAGCCCCTGACACCTGAACAAGTCCCTGGTATCTTATGATGTCAGACATAACAGCTGCGCTCATGCCTGCCTCCAGTCTTCCACTTAGCCCCCATCTGGGTGACCTCCTGCTCACCTCTGCCTCACCGGCAGTATAAGTGCCTGCCTGAAAAGTGCAAGGACTCCGACTCGATTCCTGGTACTATATGCTGCACCAACACCGGAACTCTGGGCACACGTTGCCAACCATCAAAACTGGGTGTGGTGGCATAGGCCTGTGATCCCAGCACTGGGGAAGCTGAGATAGAAGGATCAGTATGAGTCCAGGCTACATGGCAAGACTCTGTACCAAATAAACAAATTATTTTTGAAAGCCTATCCTTCCACAGGATGCCTCCTATTGCATCTCTACTCCTCCCTGACACAGACCAAACTAACCTTTCCTTTCATGGGAGTCACATGGCCTGTGTGTTCATTGTTCTGTCTGCCACTTAGAATGTCTGTGACTTCAGACAGGGACTGGATTTTCAGCAGTTTGCGTGCTCCTACAGTCTGACCTGCTAGTCTTTGCCTCTTAGCACATCACCTTCATTTAAGACAGTGCGAGCCGGGCGTGGTCGCGCATGCCTGTAATCCCAGCATTCGGGAGGCTCAGGCAGGAGGATTTGTGCGAGTTTGAGACCAGCCTGGGCTACAAAAGTGAGCTCAAGGCCAGCCTGAACTGCGTAGTGAGACCCTGTCTCAAAAAGACATAAATAAATAAATAAATAAATAAATAAATAAATAAATAAATAAATATTTTAAAAAAAAGAAAGTGTGAACACCACCTGCCAGGAAATCAAAGTAATGAAAATTCCACACACACTGCTGAACTCCTGTGGAACTTGCTGGAATTTTTATATCCTTCTGTGGATGGAATTGTTTGCAGATATTTTGTTATTCTTAACATGGCCAAAGGCGATAAAGATAGGTTCAGTCCCCTCATTTCTATATTCTTGAAGGGGAAGAGGTTTAGTAAAGACAAGTCAGAGAGAAGGATCATGTTCCACAAGGTCAGTCTTAGTGATTCCCAAGTTTACTGTTGGACTGATCTGATTCTCACACCAAAAGTCCCACATTCTAGGAAATTTTTAGATCCCAGGCAAACCAGGATGGTAGATCACTCAATGCCCAGCCCTAATTTTAGCACAAAGATCTTGCATTTCTTTCCTGAGCTCTTAACTCACTATTCATTAATCATCATAGACATGAGACAAATACACCAATTTACTATTGCCTAGGCCACACCAAACATGGATAATTTTCTAAATTTCTCAGAGTGTGAATTAAGCTCCACTGTGAGAAATGTGCACGTTAGATCTCAAAAGAAATTATTTCAAACTAGAAATACTTTTTTAAAAAAAAAATATTTGAAATCGCTTCAGCAAAACATAAGACAGGTGGGTAAACACTCCAAGGTTATGTAAATACCCTGAAAATGTCACTGCATAGGAATTTATTTTTTCAACCCAACCTCAGCTCACACATGAATACAGAAGAGCTAAAGAAGAACCTTCTAGAATAATATCAGCAGGTCGTATCTGCCTTTAAGAGAGTCCCTTTTACTCTGAAAATATTTAAATTATTTCTGTCATCTTGACTCGATCTCATTGTGATGGTTTCAGAAACTATGTTCTGAGCTTTGGTATTTTCTGATCAAATTTTCATGTAGATGAGCTCATCTAAAAATTCTCAGAAACAACTGAGCTGAAAGTAGGGCATCAAGCCTTTCTGGTGCTTCTCTGAGGGCCTTTGTCATTGAACTGGTTTTACAACAGAATTTTCATTGTGGAAATTTGTTCTTCTAAGTTTCCATTAGTTCCCACCCAGGAATGACAAAGCCTTTCCAATACTTGTTAGAGCCCTCTTTGTGGACCTGCACCGTGTCTAATGCCTCCGAGCCAACATCTGAAGCAGTCATATGCGCTCTGGTAGGACACCTGAGGACCTATAAAATGTACTTAATTTGGTTGAGATTGTGAGAGTTTCTACATGGTTTCGGCATGTGAATCATTCCAAATGGACTTAACTGACTGATTTTTTTGCTGGATTAACTGGAGGCTCAGACACCTTCTAAATCCACCATTACAAGACTCAAAATATGTGACTAACACTACCCATAAAGTTGGTAGAATCAATTATTTTTAACAGGAAGAAAGCCTTAAATTGTCCCTTCTTCTTGGCCGCACCATCAGTCGAATAGGCTACATAACTTTTCATAGAAATATGATTTGATATGAGAACATCTGTAACTGTCTGGAACATATTTTTTCCCAGGACTTTACTTCAAGCTCTCTATAGATATCAGATGTTCTCCACAGAATCTGTGACATGTCTTAGGATTTTTGAATAAACATCAGCTATGCCTCTGTCTTGAATAGTGTCAATCTGAATTGAAAATCTGCCAGCCTCCTTAACATCACTGCTAGCAGACTTCTTAATTAATCCGCTGATACTGTAGGTAGACATATTAAAACACGTGTTGTACAAGTGAGTCTTCTGCTTATTTTGCAAATTCACTTCGGTTTCTAAAGATTCAAACTGTATTTCAGCAAGCAGCAGTCTGTGAAATACACACAAGAGCTTATTCGCCCAGCTTGCATTTCCTGCTGTTCCTTGTCTTATAGTGACTGGCAGGTTCTGTTACCAATGACCATAAGTCTATTAATCATGCAAAATAAAAATACTTCAGCACAACTTCTTCTATCTTCATGTACTTTTGATTATAAAATGGAAGGCTAGTAATGTGATTAATAGTCCTTATTAAATGGGAAAGCTTCATCTCTTATACTGGTTTCTCTGACACAAATGTTCTGCAAATTACATCTGAAGTACATGTTACAAAAAAGAACCTTCTTAATTAATTTTAATGGAATTATCTCAGATATTCACGAAGATCTACGGACAAGGACATTCTTCTCAAAGGTGTTTAGAAATTCTAAAAACTCAGAAAGACTTACTCTCTAGAGAATAGTTAAATGATTTATAATACATCCCTACAGGAAAGCACCATACAGTTATTAAAACCAATGTGGTAAGAGTGCTTTCACTCACATGAAGTGATGGTCCACTGTTATCACTAAATGAGGAAAAAGAAATGTTAAGACAATATTGCAATGTAATGGATTTTTGTTCATAAGTTTTAATTATAAATATCCATATGGCATGGAAATCAGTCTGAAAACATGCACACTAAAGAGTAACAGTGATTACCTATGGTGAGATTACGGGGAAAATTTATTTCCTAGTTCTTTTCACCAGCAACACTGTGATCTGCTAATACCCAGGACAGAAAGCAGCAATGTGAGATATAAGCAAAAAACAAAAGGAAGTTACAAGTTCACTGCCTCTCAGAGGTGGGAGGCTCTAGCTGACAAGCGATGCTGATGGTCATGGCCCAGGGGCCACCCTGTGAATCGAGCGGATCATGGCTCACCAAGATCCCAGCACTTCCCATGTAGTCTCCATTGGGGTGTATGTGTGTTTGTGTGTGGGGGGGGGTCCTCTGTTTCCATCACTAGAGTACAAAAAGCCTGGCTCCTGATCCAAGCTTGCAGACAACAAAATACTAAGTGCAAGTTTGTTGAAGAAATTAACAGGGAGGTTTTCACGTATAGTGGAAAGCAAGCTGAGAAAGACCTGTCATGTGCGTTACTTACACCTCGAGTGGTACCAGAACATGTTTTGACTTCTTCAACTTGCAGGCTAGAACCCCTACACAGGCCCTGGAACAGGCACACTCACTAGCTCTCCAAGTTGCTCCTCTGTTCACTAAAGTTTGAGAAACTTCACAGGGATGAGAGGCAAAGGATTCTCCTGCTAGTCAAGGAAGGCTTTCAATCAGACAGGAAAAATTTCCTTTAAAAAGTAATGAGGGGCCCGGCAAGATGGCTCAGGGGTCTAAAGCACCTGCTTAGGAAAGCTTGGGCGGCTGCAGGGACCGCGGTTCGTTCCCCGGCACCACATGCTGCACCAGCCCTGCCCTTGGGGCAGGCTGAGCTGGCCATAAAAATAAATAAACAAACAAACAAAAGTTCTGAAACAAGAAAAAAAAATTTTTTTAATTCTTTTTTTTAAAAAAAAAAAAGTAATGAGAATATTTGCAAAGAGCTTGACAGAGTATCTCTTTTTCTCTTCAATATGAGTTAGTGCCCCTAATTAGTATCAAAAAAGAGAGGATGACTTCAGGGTTGCAGATTGGATTCTTTAAAAAAAAAACCTTTTTAAAGGTCCAGAGGAGAGCTGGAGTCCACCTAAGGCCCAGACACCTATGCGAAGACAGGTAGGGAAGAAACGCATCCCGTTCTGCCCAGAGACCTATAGGCTCTCAGGCAATACAAACCCAGAACAAAGCAACATTCAAAAGGAGAAAAACTTCCATTCCCCACGAGACCTTTTCAGTGAGCTCCAAGGTAGAAGCCAAGAAGGAGCTGGCCTGGGAACGTCTGGCGGGTCTCCCTGTCCCACGTGCTACTGTTCACAGCTGTATCCACAGAGGCCTGAGTGTCGGCATCTTATAAAAAGGCATTTGGAAAGGCCGCAATGCTTCCTCCTCTTGCCCCAACATGAGGCCCTCCATTAAGCCGGAACGAATTCTTATGACAAGTTACAAACCGCAAGCAAAAATAATGAAAACCCTGACACTGCTCACACTATGAAAAGACTTCAGGGTGCTCCTGGGACAAAGTCCTCCTTATTCACTCCACTCTCGAGAGGGTCACCAGTGTAGGGCACCACAGCCTCCTAAAGCCTGCAGAAGGAGACAAAAAAAAAAAAAAAAAAAAGCAGAATTTCCACTGTGCCATTGCTTCAAGATCCTGAATGAGCACTGTGCATATTTGACCAAATTGGTATAGAATTTTTTTCTTTAAATCAAGGATAAACAGGAGGAAGAGGATTAAAAGCCTGAGTTGAAAGAGCAAAGTCCTGTATTCTAGGTTAGCAAGTGGATGAGGTTTGGAACAGATTAGTTCATATCTCTGAGTGTGTGTGGTGTGTGTGTGTGTGTGTGTGTGTGTGTGTGTGTGTGTGTGTATCTATGTGTGTGTGCATGCTCATATAGAGTGTGTGTGTGCGCGCGCGCGTGTGTGTGTGTGTGTGTGTGTTTGTATGTGTCTGTATATAAAGGTTAATTGATGCCTTCAAAACAAGGACCTGAACACATCTGGCAAGGAGTGGAGCCCCGCCCTCCAAATAGCCATTGGCAGATGTTGATAGGGGATTCTTTGCTGAAAAAGGAGCTGTTGGGGAACATGGCTCTAAATAAGAAAGAAAAGGCAAAAGATCCTATACCAGGCCCTGTAGTGTCTCTGGGGGCAACCTGTCATCAGCCTTAATACTGGGGAAGTGAGCTATTGCGTAGTCCGTACCTGGAGGCGAACACATGAGCTGTTTCCCAAGCCCAAGTGAGGCACACACTCAAGGAACCCAGAAGCTACAGAAAACCCCAAGAGAGCTCAGCAACCCCGCAGGTGTGCTAATCATGGACTGAGTGGCTTCATATTTGAATCTTTAGCCTTCTTTTCTTAAAAATTAATTTTATTGGTACATTGTATCTATACATAATGATCACAGTCATCGTAGGGAACTTGTATCTGAACATGAAATATCTTCAGTCTTCTCTCTCTCTCTTTTCCCTCCCCTCCTTCCAACCCCTCTTGGCCTCCTTATTTACAGAAACTTTGTTTCCTTTCCCTTTTCCTTCTGTTGGGTATTTAGATCTAATGAGGTTCCCCACCTACTTGCTGGTAGGCGAGTCCTAGGGACGCACAGAGGCCATAAGAACTGTCCTGCTAGCACCAAAGGGACAGCGTGAGACTCTTAAGTACTGTTCAGAAAGTAATGTGAAGACTACCAGAGGAACCTAGACATAAAAGGAACTTCCTGCTGTTGCCTTTTATTTCTCTATATGAAGTCAGCAGCCAAGAGATCTTTTGAGCTCTGATCCTAGAAAGCTGAGCCTCAAAGAGTGTGAGATAACTATTGTAAAAGTATTTTTAGGACCATGTGGGCCAGTTCTCTTACTTTCCAAAAGACTCTCAAAATTTTTTCTAAGATAAGATCCTCTACAAACTGTAAATTCAGTTAATTCATCTTTAACATTCTTGCTAGCTTTAGTCTCCTCTATCTACATAAAAGATAACATCATTTGATGCAAAGCTATACCGATTTTTTTTTTCTGTTTTGAGAGAGGGATTCACTGTGCAATTCAGGCTAGCTTTAACTCACTTTGCAGCCCAAACTGGCCTCAGACTTGCAGTGTTTCCCCTGCCTCAGTCTCCTGGGTACTGGAATTACAGTTGTACACCACCACACCCAGCCATACCAGTCTTAATTTATTCAGAAATTTACATTACATCCTTATTCCATGCAGACACTTATGATCCTTGAGGACATTGATAATATTTGTCAGTGACCAGATATACCATTGTGCCCTATAAAAATATAATAGATCCTAGTTACATTGGCTTAAACCATTCAATATTAGCTATAATGATGCTAGCTGCTATAGTAATGTTAGCATGCCCAAATCTAATAGATGTGATATAACATGATTTTACTTTGTGTGTCCTAAAAACTGTGACACAGCTGTTCCTAATCAACAGATCATCTCTTATACCATCGTTTTGGAACCAAGATCATTTTATTTTACAGCAGGAACATTCCTCTAGAGTCTTGGAGTCTTCCTTACTCCACCTTATATTAGTCAGCTTTCTGTGCTATAACAAATACCTGAGATAATCAAATGCTGGCTCATGGTTTTACAGGTTTTCATCCAAGATTGGTTGAAACAATTTCTTTTAGGCCTGAGGCAAGATAGCACATCATAGCAAAAGTATGTGATGGGGCAAAACCGTTTTTCTCACAGTCAGATAGTAAATGAGAAAACAGAAAGATGCCACAGCCACCTTGGGGATACTCCTCGATGATATAAAACCCTCACATTTACCAATAGGCTGCCTGGGGAGCAACACATGTCTCTAAAACATGAATAGACCTTTCCAGGACATACAAGACCCAAGCTGGAGCAACTCTATGAGAGAAAGAGACAGAGGGGAGGGGGAAGAGGGAGAAGGAGAGAGAGGGAGAGAGAGAGAGGGAGAGGGGGAGAGAGGGAGAGAGAGAGAGGGAGAGAGAGAGAGACTTTCTCTGGTATCGTAAGCTACCTTTGCCACATGTTCTTATGGGCCCTAATAGAACATGATCTACATCATTATACACATGTATGAAAATGCCATGTTGAAACCAAACCAAATATTTTATCAATATAATATGAACTAGTAGAACATTTTTAAAAGGCATATCTTCTCACTAGTACTGTGTCTACCTAATCTGCCTAACGAAAATCCCATTTTGCCTATTTCTTGGTATAGTTAGTAACAATGATCCTTTCTGTGCTCCAATTTGGAAGATACGTTAATCTACATAAAACCCATCTTACGTGCAGAATATATACCCAACAAAAAGTTTCCCAAAGCCTAGAGGTTTCACTGTGACCAACTGAGGACCTATGGAAAGCAAACTTTGACCATGTAAAGGAGAAAATATCAAGAGGGGCTCATTCCATCCCACCTGACTGCCATCAACTTTCTTGTACAGTCAGTAAAATACATTCTTCGAACTCTGAACTTGACCTCAGAGAAATGTGGCCTTCTAAAACATGCCTCCTCTGCTGCAGCAAAGCAGTCTGCTGATCATGAAAAGCCAGGGCCAAGGCTGTAAGGCACAAGTCTTACATTGAGACATCGCTGAATCTTTGCTTTCCAGGAAAGGACCGTTACTGACAGCAGGGTCAATTTTCCTTTCCCAAGACAAATCAACGAAAACACCTATAATACAATCAAATACCTTTCATTAGAGTGTGAAAAACATGAATAATCAGACATAAAGTCAAGAAATGGTTTCCTATGAATGAACTGTAACCTAACTTTAAATACAACAGCCTCTGATGGTGACATTATAATTCTACAGAGACCTGCGTGAGATTTACTTTGGCTAGTGGTTCTCCTCCATGGTCCCTCATAACACACTAAGCAAAGGCACAAAGAGAGTGTGTAAAACAATCAAAGTCCAAGAGTTTTCAATAACCACAGAGGGTTTCACAAGATAGATACAGATACAGATTCAGATTCAGATATAAATACATATACATAAAGATACCAACTTCAAGAAAGCTAAGTGATGGAGACAACTTAAAATTTTTTTAAGTGTGTTAAATTTTTACTAGCCTACACTTTCATTAATTTAGTTTGAGTAATTTGAAATCTCAGAGGTACCTCTTAGAAAAGTGGTCTGCAATTCGATTTCAACAATTCACTTATTTTTCCTTTTCAATTAGGCTAGATGAAAGAGGTGTTTTCAACTGTAGATATTTTCCCCATCCAACACCTTGCCCAGTGGAGATTTGTGAAAATAATAGGAGTAATTGGAACATTTGATTAAAAGCTTAAGCATTAACTATGTGCATGAAAAGTAATTAAATGAATGAAACTTCAATGAATTGAACTGATTTTCTAGAAAATGAAAACAAAATTGAATTCACAAATTAAACTATCTCAAAAATCACATTAGGCTAGTAAAAACAAATATTTTTCACGAGAGCCATACAAATTAAATTAGCTAAAGGGAAAAAGTATGCCTTTGTATTCTAAGCAGTTCTACTCATTAAGACAATGGGACCAACAAAGTAAACTAAAAAAAGATGGTTCATGTTTTTCAGGATAATTCTTTACGAAGTGAAAGAAAATTCAGTTTTTATTCTAAGTCGTTCACCTAGAAGAGAAGAATCATTCTCCATGGCTACTCACAGCAGGGCAGAAAGAGTGAACCAGAAGTAGAGGCTCACCGCAGCTGGCTGGAAGGGTGCTGGCTCCTGCTGTGCTTTTATCACCCCTCATATCACCAATCCTAACTTGAGTTTGAGTTGTTTCTGTATCTTCGTGTTTCTCACATGGGTTGATCCAAAAAGCCATTCAGATCCCAACGGCCATGGGCTATGGAATGAGTCATAGCACAGAAAAGATTTATTGTACCCAGATCCTTGTTTTATTAGCCGCATAAGTGTACTACCTGCTGTAACAAAGTGTTTCAAATTTCAGAAAGCTGACACTTGTAAAAGGCCACATCCCTCTTCTCCAACTGAGGACTGGGATTAAGCCCATTGTGTTCTAAGACACTATTGTTGAACTGCACGGACAGCAGAGAAAGAGCCCCCAAAGCCAATGGCAGGTCTAAAAGTGGCCCCCATCACTACTCCCATACTGTTTGCCAGAACTGGAGCATGTGGCTCATCCATACACAGACAGCCCTGGGAAGCATAGCTCTGCCCAAGAAAAAGAATGCATGTTGACGAGGTACTACCATCTCTACCATCTGGGTCTGCCATCGACCCCAGGGGTCGGCAACTCACCCCTCTATTGTACACAGCAGACATTCTGTAAGGACATGAGACATGGCGAGCAGCATATTGTCCTTGGTAGTCACAGGCTAGCAGGAAAGAACAGGCAAATTAATAATTACAGTGTAGCATGCTGAATGCTACGGCAGAAGTACTCGCTGAGTGTAGAAGAAATCTGGAAGAAAGGTAGATTCAGAGGTACTGAGGATGGAATCAGCGAGCATTCTACTGCACTAAGTTTTCTGGCCTGGACTGGAACTTATAGTCCTCTGCCTCAGTCTCCCAAGTAGCTGAAATTACAGGATCCACTAATCCTGACCTGAGTTAAGTTTTAAAGGAGGATGATCATAGCTGTTTTTTAATTACCTTCTTCTGACCATGCACTGTCCTAAGTGTCATGAACTAACTCACTTAACCATCACAACAGTTCTTACAGGAAGCCATTATTACCATACTCACAAATGAAAAAACTGGGCACAGAGAGACTAAGTTGTTTTCTGAGGTCACAGTGTTTCCCACTGTTAAAGGCAGGATTTGGGCCCAATCTCCTGAAACTGGTCTTCACCCCCACACTGTACCAAAAGACACATAAGTTCACCAAGGAGGAGGGATGTGACCCCTCCCCACATGCATGGGTCCTGCATCAGTGTACCTACGAAACTGTTAGCAAGGAGTGTTTGGGGTTCACCCTGGTGAAATGTCACTATGTCCTTGCTACCTGTTCACTACCACTCTGGCCCTTATGCAATGAGAGCTGGACTCAGACCGGCCACCACAAGAGTGGAAGGATGTCAGATATCAAGGAGAGATGGTCCAGACTGGAGTCAGGGCCCTCAATATCAATAGTAGGCATTTCCAGAGATGCAGGCCAGTAGTTACAATGTATCAGAAGAAGATGGCCTTAGCCGGGCGTGGTGGCGCATGCCTGTAATCCCAGCACTCGGGAGGCTGAGGCGGGAGGATCAGTGTGAGTTCGAGACCAGCCTGAGCTACAAAAGTGAGCTCAAGGCCAGCCTGAACTGCATAGTGAGACCCTGTCTCAAAAAGACAAAAAAAAAAAAAAAGAAGAAGAAGATGGGTGAACTATCAAATGTATGAAAGTCGTGTTGGGTTTAACATTTATAAAGCTAAGCTGAAGCAGATACCAAACCAGAAGCTAAAAGTAGAATATTCTGTCCATTTTCCTGCGTGCAATAATGTCAGAAATGTGCAGGTTGCGATGGTTCTAAAAAAACAGACAGTGGCCTATGACTGACTCTTTTGGGGTATGGCATCCTCTGCTCAATACCTAAAATGTTATAGTCTGACCCTTTCCAGGATTTCACTCTGACCACAGGTACTAGCTTCCTACGTGGAGTACAAGCTTCTAGAACTCACTATATCTTCTCCATCCTGCCATTCAGCTACATTTTCCAGCTCCCTTGCAGTGAAGGTGGCCATGTGACCTGTAATAACCAATCAAATGTATACAGAGGTACTTTCTATTTCCCCTGGGCCATGGCAGAAAGAATTGAGCTCTAGTCCTTTGCCTTGGCAGCCCTGGAAGCCACCTGTCGAGATGGCACCATAACAAGACAAAGAAAGTATTTCCAGAGAGTCAACTTACTCACATAGGACCTTGTGCAAGCAAGAAAGAAACCTTTTATCCACCCCCCTCAAGATTCTGGATTTATTTACTAATGTAGCATAACCTGGCAAGAGTACATAATACATTGTATTTCTTTACCCATTACTGGTTTGGATTTTACTTTTATTTCAACCCTGGAACTCATTTCATTATTCAGCTAACATTAAATCTCTCAAATTTAATTTCATAATGTACACATATGATGACTAAGTTGTTTAGTAAGGTTTGCATTTGCAAACAAAACTATGAACAGAACTCCTTGCCCATCATTCAGAATGTCATTGTCTACATTGGTGGCAGAGGGCCACGAAGCCTGAGCTTTATCCTAACATACCCTCCTGCTCTAAGTGGGAATCTAACAGAATGAATTCCTCAGGGATGAGGCTTGACAACCTTGCCAGCACCAGGAGAAGCAGCAGGCAGGCCACGAGAAAGGCTGCTAACTTCTTCACTAAAAAATTGATTAGGGGCATCCGGCAGGATGGCTCAGTGGTCTAAAGTGCCTGCTTGGGAAAGCTTAGACGGCTGTAGGGACGAGGTTCGATCCCCGGCACCACATGCTGTGCCAGCCCTGCCCTCAGGGCAGGCTGAGCCAACCATAAAAATAAATAAATAAACAAACAAAAATTCTGAAACAAGAAAAAAAATTAAAATAAAAATAAAATAAAGAATTGATTAGGCTGTGCACAGCTGGCCTATTCGAAGTGAAAGTCTTATCTGTCATTGTCTGGACACTTTGTAAATTCTTCCTGGCCTTCTCTGCCCAACAACACATACCACCACCACCACCACCACATGCACAATATGAACAAACCACTATGTGGAACATTTCTAAAAGGGGCTATGTCAAGCTCAGGAATACCCCCACATTATGAGATGCCTACATTCAGGAAAGATGAAGTACAAATTGAATCAGAATTAGAGTGATGTCACTTGAATTCCAGTTCATTTAGTGTTCCCTGAGAGGGAGATGCACGCGCGCCTTGAATTTCAGCTTCACCTCCTCGATGACCATGACTTCCAGAAAAAAAACATGAGGATGAAGTAAAGAAAAATGCATTTTAAGGTGTAGTAACCACTTGGGAAGACAGATGCCAATCACATACAGTCAGATAAATATGCTTTTCTTCATCATTGCTACTTTGAGACACATAAATTGTGCATCAAAGCTTAGCTCAAAAGCAGATAAGGTGCAGAAACCATATGATTGCCTAAAAGGCCACAGAGTGTCGCTTAGTTACATGTTTTAAGGAATGACACTACTTAAAATTATAATAATACTTACTTGACTAATAATACTTCATGTTTCAGGGTATAAACAAACACCTGCTACAAATAACTAGTAGTACCAAAGTTCAGGGTCTTGAATTCCGTCACTACTCTGATTTCTCTTCTCCTACTTCCTCCTAGTTCTTCTCCCCACCAATTCCCAGAATTTTCCTTTAGACATTGATAAAGTATCTAGGTACAGATTGTCATATCATTATTTTTGCATTATGTGTCTTCCACATACATAGAAGAATGATTTTTTATACTTGCTTTCAGATAGTGAAAAAGATTATCCTGTGTAACCCTAATATTCATAGCTTCCTAGGTATAGAAGCAGATGCACATATCCTAGCCTACATGCCCTCTCTCAGCCTAGTTTACCCTCTGGTATTCTTAGTCTGGCCATTCGCTATAGTACCTATCATACTCAGTCACTTGGAATTTATTTTCACAAACTTTTTCAACAGAGGCATATGAGTGACATTTGCCCAAGAGAATCATCTGTTATAGAAATTTTTAAAATCTTGCCTATCTATGTTGCTTTCTCCTCATGAAAGGCAAGCTGGCTAGGTATAAAATTCTTGTATCACAATCTTTTACAAACAAAACTCTATAGATAATACTTTTGTTTATTATCAGAGTGGTCTTATCTTTCCTCTTTGAATTTTTGTCATCATCTTTACAGAATACACGTTGCAATAAGAAATTAAGGAGAACAGATGAAATCAAAATACTGAATGAGAGCTGGGCATGGTGGCACATGCCTGTAATCCCAGCAATCAGGAGGCTGAGGCAGGAGGATGGGTGTGAGTTCAAGACCAGCCTGGGCTACAAAAGTGAGCTCAAGGCCAACCTGAACTGCACAGCAAGACCCTGTCTCAAAAAGACAAAAAAAATAAAATAAAATACTGAATGAGTATTGGTTAATAAATAGTTAATCATTATTAATTATCAATTAATAATGATCAATGAGGGGGCCCGGCAGGATGGCTCAGTGGTCTAAAGCGCCTGCTTAGGAAAGCTTAGGCGGCTGCAGGGACCACGGTTCGATCCCCGGCACCACATGCTGAGCCAGCCCTGCCCTCAGGGCAGGCTAAGCCAGTCATAAAAATGAATAAACAAACAAACAAAAGTTCTGAAACAAGAAAGAAATAAAATAAAATTTTAAAAAAATAATGATCAATGATAATTAACTACTGATTAATAATGGTTTTTAATCTCACTGTGGTTTGCTGTTGAGAAGCATGCCAATAAATGCAATTGTCAGGAATACATCAACTTAATTATAAATCACAAATTGCTGATATAAATGAACAATACTACACAAATAATTTTATATTTACCAAGAGCATAATCTTGACACTCAATATTATGTTCTCTAAGGGAAAAAAATAGTAGTGTCTTTGAACACCTAATGACATAAAAATAACAGTATTCAAATTGAGGGGCTAGGGAGATAGCTCAGTAGAATAAACACTTGCCTGGCAAGTGCAAGGGCCTGAGTTCAAACTCCAGTTCTGAAAAAATTTTTAAAAGTCTTCAAATTGAGCCATGATCTCTCACATGGCCCAGTAATAAAGTCTAATGGCTGCAGAATCTTGTAATGAGTAAACTGGAGTTCTGGTCTCCTTCAGGCTACAATATTTCTTACAAAGGATTAGAACTGACAGCATCCTAAAACTAAAAAAAAAAAAAAAATCAAAATTAGTATGCTTTTAAAAAAAAATAAAAAAAATAAAATAAAATAAAAATTAGTATGCTTTTGAGGAGGTCAAATACAGGATGATAGGATTATATATATGTATATTCAGACAACCTGGGCTTCAGTGTGACTATATTATTGTGATTTGTTTTTTACTTATCTTATTCCCAGCACCAAATGTGCAAACTTTTCACACCAATAATTCTCCAACTCTACAGATATTGACTGGGTCCCTACAATTCAAATCACTTCTGGCAGGATCTACAGGGAGTTAGCATCAGCTTTTATAAGTAAGAGTCTTAGCCATTTTGAACATAAATCACAAATTCCAGGTGTCTCATACTTATAACCAAGTTAGAGTTCGCATGACTCACTATCGTCTTTGTTTAATTTGTTAGAATAGCTCACAGAACTAAAGAAAACACTTTGTTTACTATTACTTGTCTCTTATAAAGGATATAAGCAGGAGAAGACAAATGGAAGAGATGCATAAAGCAATGTGTGCGAGAGGGACTCAATGCTTCTATGCTCTCCAACACATGATTCTGTCCTACCTGCTCCAGAGGCTCCCCAACTGGAAGCTTCCAAATCCCAAAATGTAGAGTTTAGGAAGGTTCCATTACATAAGCCTAATTGGCAAAATCATTGTCTATAGGTAACTAACTCAAGCTACAGCCTTCTCCCTTTCTGGAGGGCAAAGAGGAGAGGTGAAATGTCCAACTCTATAATCAAATGATTAGTTCCTCTGGTAACTACATTCACCTTGAGACAACCTGTGATGCATCATAAACTCAGATCATGTAGGAATGACATCATTATAAGTAAGAAAAAAGAGAGAGGCAAACAAAAATTTAAGGTTTCTTAAAAGCAAGTGGTAATAAACAATCATATGTCCAATCTTACATAACTATATCTATTAATCTGGGCAACATATTTGACAACAAATATAGGTAATACAACAAGCATTGTTAATTAGCTATTCTTGTTTTGAAAATCTGTAACATATGTATTGTTATATGTTTTCCTGTTCTGTCTTTGTTGCTGATTTTTGCTCTTCCTTTTGCTTTTACTTTTGAAAAATAAAATAAAACACAATTTTTCAAAGAGACTATTATAAATAACCAGAGGCACTCCTCTCAACCTTGTCACTGAGGAAGAGTTTCAGAAACCAGGGAAAAGGTCAACTGTACACTTCCTATTATGTCACAATATCACACACCTTCTAATTATCAGAAACCCTGAGCATATCAGTACCTAGACACCACTGTTTTCTTTTTTGCAAAATGAAGATAATAATAGTATCTCCCTTGTGAGGCTTTGGCAAGAAGGAGTGCAGTACCTGATATACGAGAAGTGTGAACAGAGTGTTTGCAATGGGCAAGTGAATCAGACAAATAAAGGTTTCACTTGGACCTCTATTATTTGACATGTCCTCCAGGAAGCTCTGTGACCAACAGGGTGGACCATATGGCAGCGGATCTTATTTCTATCCTAAACCAGTAAATTAAAAGAAGATGTGGGGTTTGGTTCAAGTCAAAGTGTAATGGAACACAATAGGTTCACCTGTTGGTAAGCACAAAGTCCATAAGCACAACCAGGAAATAAAACAGTGGAGGGAAGTTTCTTATATGCAGCAAGTAAGGAAAACACTGGAAATAATTCTCAAAGCAGGGTTTTGTCCAAGCAAGGTACTTCTACTGGGGAAACGTATGTAACCATATAGGAAAGATTCCACATTGTGGGTCCAGGGGGGTACATTCTGAGCTGCTCAGTTCCAGGTCATGTATCATATGTTCAGAAACAAAAAGTGGCAGGTACAGAGGCTTCTGGGTAGCGAAACTAGCATTATAACAAACAAATCTTATCTGGGAGACTAAAAAGAATGGCTCAGAGTGACTGCCCAGCAAAGGTTGTCTATTTCCTTATGAGAATTTTTACTTGTTCTTCTACATAAAAGTCATGTATTTTTTTCAATTTCCCTTCTTTCAAATGGAAGTTGGCTAAATTCATAGCTGGAGGATCCCACATAAATTTGCAACATTGCTATTTAAAGCGGTAAGAAGAAAATCAAGAAGCAGTTTTTAATTTTTCCTAGAACCATGTTAGAAAGCTAAGAGTCTCTCAATTTTTAGCCTCACAATTAATTTATTTGCACAGTTAATCTAGATGAAAAGGAGTATTTTGTTCTCATATCCATTAACTCCATAGTCAAAAATCCATAAGGCTCAACATCTTAGTGTATAACCACAACTGTAGCCAGAACCCTCTCAAGAAGACTAATGAGAACTTTGTCATCAAAGTTCCTCCACCTGCCATCCAGACAAGCCTTAAACTCTCTGAGCAAAGCGCTCTCCTTTGTATAATAGAGATGTGATAGCTCTCACATTGCATGTTTGTTGTGATGATTCAATGAGATGTTATATCTAAGGCCCTTGCCACAATGCCTTACACGCTTAGAATGGTGTCCATGATTACAGCTAGGTGAGGATAAAGACACCTATGCTAGAGGAACAGTCTGCATAGATGTTGCCACAACAAGCCCAAATGGTTGACACCTGTTTCCTGAAGAACTTTCTGGTTTTTGTTTTCTTTCTTTTGGGGTGGTGGGCAGAGATTAAACTCTGGCCCTTGTGCTTGTCAGGTAAGCATCTACTCTGCTGAGCTGTCTCCCCAGCCCCATTCCTGAGGAACTTTCTGTGTCAACATAAAACAGACTACTTTAGGTACCCAGGCCAGCTTTTGTCTCATTATTTTTATAAAACTCTTAAAACGTTGTCATGCTGGCCCTGAATCTTGTCACTATGCTGAAGCATGTTTCTGAAGAGCTGGTGTACAGTGGATGTCTGGATGTTTTGTTATTAGTTAAAGTTCTGACTTTTGAAGGAGGAAGAGCAGGGTGGAGAGGCAGCTCATTGCTAAGCCATGGCTGACCATGAGCACTGGCTCTCCAGGGCCTGGCTGCCTCCCCTTCAAAATGCATCTCACTGCTTCTGGGAAGGCTCCTGAGAGGCACAACCATGACGCTGGCAGTGAGCTGGACCTCTCTCTCCTCTTTAGGACTTTGGGGAGAGGCTGGAGCAGAGACAGGTGCTCCTTGTTCTTCCACCAGGCAGCTCCTCCTGCTCTCCTCCAAAGGTGGGTTTACTCTCAGCAAGGGCCTGCTGGCTGCAAGGATTGAGCAAATGTAGTTGTGTAATGCCTGGCCACGGGTGTTACCTGAGAGGTAGCTCTAGCCAGGCAACAAGGCAGGTTAATTTTTTTTATGTATTTAGCATAGGGCATACAGGATCTCACTACATAGATTGGACTCATAGTGATCCTCCTGTTTTCAGCCTCCCAAGCACTGGGATTATAGATGCATACCACCACACCCGGTGGTAATGGCTATCTCAGGGCACCCTGGGGGTGAGGTTGGCAGGACTTGTGATGCCGGGGATCAAACCCTGGCCCTTGTGCTCTGCCTAAGCAGGCACTTCAGTCTGCTGAGCTATCTGCCCAGTCCTAACAAAACAGGTTAAGAGGCTCACACTTCAATCCCTACTTCCCAGGGACCGTGTAAATCTGTAGAGCAAGCTATCCACCTCACTCTTTTCCCTTTCCGGCATCTTTGCCCTTTGTCTCCTCAGACATCCAACCCCAGACCCCTGCAAACTTGTTTTTCTCTCTCCTTTTTTAAGACAGCTTGGATATTTATTAGCATATGTTTGGCATATATAACCTTCTCTCATCATAAGTAAAACCTAGAAGCATCAAAATGAAAGACAGTCAGAAATGTAGAAGCATTCCAATCATCTACTCACAGATGCTTCCTATATAATAATTTTGTAAAATAGAACTTTAGATAGATATGGTCTTCTTGGAGATGAAATGCTTATGTAGTGAAGACTCTAATTCGAACACCCACAATGAACACATGACATTGGAATTTCCTATTATTGTATCAGAGAACAAGAGAGAAAGAAACGGAGTCATACAGTCCTCAGTCTGACTTTTGTCAGAGGATCTTACAACTTGCAGGCCGACACAGAGTAGACTATCATCACCTCTGACTGGTGGCACACCACTCTCAACCCCTTGGCTCCCCCTGAGTCTTGCCAGAGTGAATCATTCCGGGCTACCCTACAGGACTCTTGTGTAGCCAATGAACCCATCATGAATAGAAAATCTTTTCTACAAACTTGACACTACCAAGCCACAGACAGAACAAAGGCAGGAAGCTCCATCCTTAATTGCATTCACGGGGGCAACACTTCGGCCCACTCATTCATGTCTGCTTTCTCACCAAAGGAGCATTTACAAGATGAAAGATTTATATTCTGTGAAATATTTCCCTTGTCATCAGCCTGGACTCTAGGCTGCCTGGCTGTGCTGGTCACTTCCGGGAAGGTTCCCTGAGCCTTGTTCATAGGCAAGGCCACACTGCTCCCAAGTGGCTTCTGGGGAGAAGCAGAAAGCCAGAAAAGGCTGTGGCCGGAACGCTGTCCAGGCCCACCAGGCTGCTCTGCTGGAGCCTGCCACTGGGAGCCCATCTCTGCAACCCCAGCCTCCCGACACCCATCCTCACAACTCCCAGAAGACGTCTGGTTGTGGCAAAGGGAACATTCTTTAAACGCACCTGAAACTCTACAGAGCTGGTCTGACAGAAAAAAGTCCAGAATTAAACTCAACTTCACTGAACATTGTAGTGATAATAGAAAAGTGTAAGGAGGCCCTCCCCATACTTAAAAATAAACAAAGGCAGAATGAGAGAGACAGCCAAGATGAGTAGAAACTAAGGAGCGTGGTTACTGTGTACAGCTAACTGTCAGGTGCACCCCAAAGGCAGTCTTTTGTCCCTTGCAAACCTGTCTACAGGACTACAAAGGTAAAGCAAAACCTTCAAGCCCATTTCTTTGTCAACAATTGAAACTAGCATCTGGCACTATAATTAGTGTTCTTGTAATATTGATTGTCGTGGCACCCCAAAGGGCATGGGCAGTTGCTTCTGGAGCTAGGATCGGTACACTGAGCATTTACAGCAATCCCGTCTGATGAGCTCATTCGACAGAAAAGCAGGGGAAGGTTAGCATTGTTATCCTCCTGGGAAAGACAGCAAAATTAAGGTCTCCTCTCAAAAAAAGAAATAACTCTCAAAAATACTACCCAGCCCTTTCATTTCCTGGATCGCCTGGGGAACTGTTAATTAGCCACAAGCCCAGGCTGTACTCTAGACAAATTAAATCAAAATCTCTGGTAGACT
>PVJA010013394.1:0-22184 GCA_004027025.1 Myocastor coypus
CGGGACGTTCAACGGGTTCGTACCTGGGGGAGAAGTGGGGATTGACAAAGACAGGGCAGGAGACGCAAAGAATGAGGACAAGTCAAAAGGTCTGATCAAGTCCCGTTTATTGAGGTAGTGTGAGCGGTTTATATAGACAGGAGGCGGGGATGACGCAGGAAGAGAAAGCTGCCCTGCCGTGCTCCTCGCTCATTGGCCCATCAGTGATGATTGACAGGTTCCCTTGGGACATGCCTCTCTGTAAGCACCTCTGGGCGTGGCTTCCCACACCCCCCCAGATCTCTTTTTTTCTAAGGAGAAGAAAACAATGGGTAATTTCAAAACATTGAAATTGAAACATTGAAGATTGAAGGTTGATAGCGATTGTTATATTGCATATTTAAAGTAGTTGCTCAGATTATAAGATGTAAATGTTTTTGAGAGGGTCTTGCTATGTAGCGCATGTGAACTTAAAGATCTTCCTTCTCTGCCTTGTGACTGTGGTTAATTATAGGAATGTACCACCACTCACAGCTGGTTCCCCACATCTTAACATTTACTATACTTTGGTGTCTAGGCTGAGGTCTGTGGTTCTTTTGTCTGTAGCTGCAAAAGACATAGAAAAAAATGACTACCCAATTCATATTTAGTTTTTATAAATATAAATAGCTTGTATTATAGAATAATAAGGGATAATGGATAGTTTCACAAGTTTTCTGAGTATAAGAGAAACCTTGAGAAAATGTCCTCTTTATTGTAGTAACCAACTCATCTGGTCCTCATTATCTCATACACTTGAGCCATTCTGCCACTGCCATAGTATTAGTGCAGGGATGCTGATCACCCTTTGTTTTATTTTTTATCGAGAAAAGTTCTATGCTTTGGAATATTCACAAAACACTGGTTTGGGTATGTTTTGCAGCACTCTAATATATCTGTAAACCCATTATGAATGAGAGCAGACCAGTTGTCCGCCAAGGGCTAAATCTGTGTAGCCTCCTGAATAAACTGAGCCTTGTGGAGGGGGACTGGAGTACCATTATGACTTTTCCAGAGTTAGTTTGGAGACTCATTTTCAGAGCTCCAGTCTGACTATTTTGCAAACAGCTTTGAGAAAAATCCTAGTTGTTTTTTACTAGGCAAAATACCATTTATTTGCTAATTTTCCTGTGCCTTAAATATTCCTTCATCTAGATGAATTTAAAGGCCATTCATTGCTGCAGGCTGCACGGGAAGCTGATGTTACACGAATCAAGAAACATCTCTCTCTGGAAATGGTGAATTTCAAGCATCCTCAAACACATGAAACAGCACTGGTAATGTTTTAATCTTTTTTCTTCTTTTTTTTTTTTTTTTAACGTATTTAATATAGGGCCTACAGGGTCTCACTATGTAGATCAGACTTGTAGTGATTCTGCTTACAGGTAGGGATTACAGGTGTGCGCCACCATTCCCAGCCTCAGTTGCCATCTCAGCGCACCCCAGGGGCAGGGCTGACACGCACACTGGGGATCAAACCTCAGCTAAACTCAATTCTTAAAAATCTATAATTTTTAAAAATTAAAGCCATGTGCACTCATATAAAAAGAAAAATTTCAAATAGTACCAAAGAATAGCCTCTTTACTAAAAGGCAGTCCCACTATTAATTTGAGAACCTGTTCAGAAAAATTTTTTTGCATATACCTGGTACATTATATATGTAACTTTTGTGTTATGTAGAATATGTATCATTTGTCATTTGAGGGGTTACAATAATCATAAATGCTTCAGAAAATTTGAAACTCACAGAAATAATAAGAAAACAATGCCACCATCCAGATAAAAGCCTGTAATCCCAGCTACCTGTCAAGTAAGAGAATGAAGAGTTCAAAGCTGGCCTGGGCAACATAGTAAGACCCAGTCTCAAAAACAAAACATTTGATATGTTTCCTTTGATTTTTGCAATATTTTTTCAGAACTAAGTCTAAAATAAGGAGTATTTTAGCGGTCACTTCCCCTAATAGCAGTAACAACTTATGGAGCTGTTTGCTAGGTGTTAGGATAAGTGACAGTACAGAAACAGGAATGCTAAAATCAGGAATCACCTTAAAAGTAGTGTGTGTGTGTGTGTGTGTGTGTGTGTGTGTGTGTGTGTGTGTGTGTGTTACCAGGGACTGAACTCAGAACCTGTTTGCCAGGCAAATGCTTATTCTACTGAGCTATTTCCCCAGCCCAAAAGTAGCAATTTGTAAAGAAAAACTTGGGGGCTGAGGAGATAGCTCAGTGTAATAAGTGCTTGCTTGGCAAGCGGAAGATCCTGAGTTCGATCTCTGGTAACACCAAAAAAATTGAAAAACTTTTATAAATTACAGAATGAGCTTCAGTTGGAAGAAGATTTATAAGTTGATATATTAGCATATTTCACTGATGGGAGCCTTAGCTAGTCTTTTATCTTAAATTTTTAGCCCTATGTCTTAACATAAACTGAAAGTTCATGTAGAAATTATATTTTTGATCTCTTTACTACTTCTTAAGAACATGGAAGTAAAAAAGCTATAGACTAATACATGTTAATACAAGATTAATACTATGTAGACACTGAAACAGTTGAGAGAAACTTGGAAGCTCTAACATTGTAGAAAAATTTTAGTTTGAAAACTGAAACTGAAGCAGAATTCCCTGTTTTTTGCAGGGGCTGTTTTCTAATATTCCTAATGGATACATGAAACCATAAGACAATACAACCATATATATAGTGTGTTTATTTTACTTACGATACAGCTTAATTTATAAATTAGGCACAGTAAGAAGTTGGCATTAGTAACTTAGCTGTAGCTCCTGTCAACCTCCCATATCGTTCCTTATTAAGACTTTTCATTTAAAAAAAAAAAAACTTTTCGTTTAAAGGACACACTTCATATAGCTTCTCTTTGATGTATCAAAATTCCTAGCATCACTACTCTTGTACTTTAGGGCCATTAACTTTAAAAGGAGCACTGTGGTACTCAACAGTCAGTCTGCTGCTGCCTAAGATGATGCCTAAGTTACTAACAAGTAGGTAGCATATATCACCTGCACACACTGGACAAAGAGCTGATTCACATCCCAGGCAGGATGGTGCAAGTTTTTATCACACTTCCCAAAAAAGCACACCATTTAAATCTTAAGAATTATTTATTTCTGAAACTTTCCCTGTATTTTCAGACTGTAGTTGATTGCAAGTAATTAAACCCATGAAAAGCCAAAAGCATAGATAAGAGGAGTGTTTTACTACCTTTTGTTTTCACTGTTTGCCCTATTTTTTCTATTAAATAACTTTAAAACATGCTGAGGCCGGGCGTGGTGGCTCACGCCTGTAATCCCAGTACTTGGGAGGCTGAGGCAGGAGGATTGTTGCGAGTTCGAGACCAGCCTAGGCTACAAAAGTGAGCTGAAGGTCAGCCTCAACTGCATAGCAAGACCCTGTCTCAAAAAATAAATAAATAAAATGAAATTAAAATTTTTAAAAAAAAATAAAATAAAACATGCTGAGAATTACTATTGGAGGTACTTATGGTCCAGGAACAATTTCTTTAGTTTACAGAGATTTGACTCTGTTCCAGGGTTGTGCAGAGCAAGTTGGGGTGTAGTTTGAAATGGGTATGATAAAGTGGTCTCCTGGTAGAAGTATTGGAGTTACTACCCTTACTATGCCAAAAGAAACATGTGGATTTGATTTTAATTGAAAGGTGATCAAATGATTTTGGTAACTACAGGGGTATCAAAGATCTCAGGATCTGATAAGTGTTATAATTAATCACAGGTTATAGTCAGAACAAATTTCATGTCAACTATGTGCTTAGATATATTGATGAACTTTACTTAAAAATCACAACTTTTATTGTATAAATTTTCAGATTTTAACATACATTGATTAGTCATCATTCCAACATTACTGAATCCTTATGTCCATGAGTATGATCCTGTATATTGAGATTGCAAAGATATAGGTCATGACCACAAATTAGTAGGTTTAAATGGCAAATTCTTACCTCTTACCTCCTTTTCCTCCTTGATAGAACTTAGGTATAAGTGCTACAGCTTGGAGCTCCAAAGTATACCATTTTATAAAACTGAGTGTGCAGTCAAGTAATTCAGCCTCTTCATCCTGCTGTAGCAAGTAGTTGACATAGATAAGTCCTACTCAGCCTGTAAGCTAGTCTGTCAGTACTGTTGACCAAGGAGAATTCAGAGCCAGTGAGTATTATTTATTCACATAAAGAAGTCCCAAGGATATTTTCTTAACTTTTAAACATAGACACCATGTTATATGGAAACAGTTTCAAAAGGGGTGTTGCTCACATTAAGTTTTTCATCATATCAATTGTGGCTTCTTAAGGCATGGGACAAGATTTTTGTAGATATTTAACAACAAATTCATCTGGTACATGAGATTTTTAGTCTTGGTCCAAATTTGGTACCACCTACCTAAAAGAGAATTTATCAAAAGCAGTTAGGTCAAAAATAAAGAAGAGTTAACTAACTCCTACATCTTGATTGGAAACACAAGTGTTCTTAAGTAAAAACCAGTTATGTATAGTCGTCCATTAATGCAACAATTTAAATTATTTAGCATTGTGCTGCTGCATCTCCATATCCCAAAAGAAAACAAATATGTGAACTGTTGCTAAGAAAAGGAGCTAACATCAATGAAAAGACTAAAGAGTAAGTATACTTTTAATAATTAAACATTAATTGATACTTTATTCTCTGGAAAATATACTCATTTTCTGGCTCTCTCTCTTAAGATTCTTGACTCCTCTTCATGTGGCATCGGAGAAAGCTCATAATGATGTTGTTGAAGTAGTGGTGAAACATGAAGCAAAGGTATATTGCCTTTTTGGTAATCTTTGGTAATCTACTGAGTTCTTTTTCTGTTTATCAGATGAAATGCTTGACTCCATAAAATTTTTATCATTAGTATTATGTCGTCATCTACAATTGAAAGTAGTCCTGCAGGTAACTCTTAAAACTTATACATTTTTTGGAGGAAGTTGATGTATTTTATTCACATATAATTATTTGTGTGTATCCTTCTCCCTTTAACCATACACCGTGGGGAGTGGGAGTCAAAGTTACCCTTAAGGTACACAATAGAATATCTCTGGCTAGGGTCATGCTGATCCTGATCAGTTATCTTTTCACACCATATCTTCTATTCCTTGGTTGCCATGATAACTTGTTGTTTGCCACAGTGATGTCTCTTTATCTTGTTACTTTTATAACTGATATAAAGGCTTCCAGTAGAAGGAACTGCTTTAACCAATTAAGAAACATCATACCTACACATGTAGATAAATGTTGTTGTAGTTGACATTGTGTACAGTGCATTTTATTGATTGAAAAATTATACTTCCATCAAGGCTGGAAGTCATTAATTTTTTTATACAGAGATGTTTTAAAATGCTACATAGTAAAACATACATTTATCATCTCAGATTAGTAGAATCACCTAATTCTGCATTTTCAATTTGTGGCTATAGATTCCACAAAATCTTTAGTAGAAATTGAGTATATAACAGGAAGCAGAAGTCCACTGCAGGAAGGCAGAATAAAAAAGCACAAACCCCTTTCTTTCCCTTGGGTATTCCCTGAGGCCCTTCTCTAAATAGGCTTTGCTGAATAGTTTTATCTGTCCTTCCTTCACTCAGTTAACCACGTAGAATTTTCCAGTGTCTTTTTGTATTAACTGATCTCTGTATCCTAATCTCTCTTTGGGGGAGTTCTTGATAATGTATTATCTTGATGTTTCCTATTGTAAATCATTAAACAAAATAAAGTTTATTTCCACTTGACTGCTTGGCATATCTCATTTGTCTTTCTTTTCTATCTTTGCATTGATCGCTTCTTTCATATATGTGATAAATTGAAAAATACCTGCATCCAGTAAGATGATTGTGAATAAGGTGACCAATTACTCATTTCTATCTAGGACTTAAGAATTTCCAGAAAAAGAACTTTTAAGTGCTAGACAAAAGAAGTCTCAGGGAAACTAGGATGAATTAGTCATCCTATTATTAAAACAGAGTGGTACCTGAATAATGTTTTCTTTTTTTTTTTTTTTTTTTTTTTGTCTTTTTGAGACAGGGTCTTGCTATACAGTTGAGGCTGGCCTTGAGCTCACTTTTGTAGCCCAGGCTGGTCTTGAACTTGCACCAACCCGCCTGCCTCAGCCTCCCGAGTGCTGGGATTAAAGGCGTGCGCCACCACGCCCGGCACCTGAATAATGTTTTCAAGTGAATGCTTTTCTCACTTCTGTGAGCTTGGGTATATGAATAAGTAGTTTAATTGCCTTGGAATTTTAAATACACTTTGCAAATCTGTAAGCATGGGGAGACTATAGGTAGTCTAGTTATATACTTGTTGAAAAGGTGATGTTATATTCTTCTTCAAATATGGTCCGATTCCATGAATATGAATTGATCAGTGCTTCAAAATACATTATTAGGGATAACATTATTTAATGAGAAATTTAATTTCTGTTATGTTTTGTCAAGTTATTTCTGTGACAGGTAAAATTGAGAGTAAGCGATTTGTGTTTCTTGTAAAATTTTTCAAAGGTATAACTAAGATGAATTTTACAGGAAATAATTATATGCCATCTGTCACTTTTTACTGTATTGTTATATGTATTCATTAATCTATCTTAATTTGGACACATCAGGAAAAATTAGCAGATTGCTGTACATTTCCCCCAAATACTTCTTCATATACATCAACTAGATTAAAATTTTAGTTGTTGTTTATATAATTTACATGAAATGAAATTGTACAGATTTTAATTCCTACATGTATGCTGAATTTTCACAAATTCACACATTTGTGTAAACCAAAATGCCTCTTATGAAAACAAAGAACATCTCCTAGTAGAAGTAATATCCCATCTTAGGCAATCTTCATCTCTACAGATACCAGTTTTTATTTTTTCTGACATAGATGAGGTTTGCCTGTCTAGGCCTTCATACTCATATGCACTTCCTGTATACTCTTTCTACTCAGCATATTATTTTGGAGATTTATCTACCTACCAGTAGCTGTTCCATTATGTTTTTGAAGTGATATATTGTGTGGATCTATCACATGTCTGTAAGGATTATATTTTATGTAGTAAATTAGGTAGAAGATTAAGCCAATAGAAATAAGTATTTTAATGCTAATTTATCTCTGGCTTTGCCCCTGACAGTTGTTTACTGTAGGGTTAATCGCCACTTTTCTAGACCTCAGAGATCCAAAAGATACATGAATTCAGCTTTATTAAGCACTGTCTCACTAAATACTTGGATCTGAATGCTTTAATGCTCAACACAACATGTATTTGATGTTTCACATTTTTACCCAAAATGCTGTTGGGCTTCTCATGTCTAGCCTCAGGAATTAGTGAATTTATGCTCTGATTGGAGCAACAAATCTTTGCTTTAGCACTGGATAATATTTTATAGGAGAATAATTAAGATTTTTAAATTAATAACGAGATTTGCATGATTTTTGTGGTTTTAAAACTTGCACTAAACGCTAAAAGCAACTTTTTCTGTGTTGTTAAGGTCAATGCTCTAGATAATCTTGGTCAGACATCTTTGCACAGAGCTGCACATTGTGGTCATCTACAAACCTGCCGCCTACTTCTGAGCTACGGGTGCGATCCTAACATTATATCTCTGCAGGGCTTTACTGCATTGCAGATGGGAAATGAAAATGTGCAGCAAGTGCTCCAAGGTATTAAATGCTTTTTTAATAGTTATATTTCTTTACATACTGAATATTATGTGTAGTATTTGATAATGGATTTTTGGCTCTTTGTTAATTCACCTTAACTCATAGTTAATGTCTGAATGTCATTAAATCATTTGTTCTTGTGTTTTTCTGCCCTGTCTGAGTGAATAAATAAATGGCTGTCAATTTTCTGTTAAGAACAGATAAAATAAGGGCCAGGAGATAACTCA
Organism: Myocastor coypus; assembly: GCA_004027025.1. NCBI lineage: Eukaryota > Metazoa > Chordata > Mammalia > Rodentia > Myocastoridae > Myocastor > Myocastor coypus. Next base: position 7,939 of record PVJA010013394.1, read on the forward strand.
GGGACACAAGTACCTGCTTGGGAAATGCAAGGTCCTGAGTTTGACCCCTGGTTCTGGGGAAAAAAAAAAAAAGAACAGATAAAATAGTTCCTGAGGAGGAGGGAGAATAAATATTAAACCAATTGCATATTAGGTAAGCACTTTACCACTAAACTACATCCAGGCCCTTTATTCAAATTTTATTTTGAGATAGGAGCTGGCTCATTTGTCCAAGCTGGGCTCGAATTTGGAATCCTCCTGCTTTAGCCCCCCAGCAGCTAGGATTAAAAACATTAGCCATCATGTGTGGTGCTTTGAAAAGAAGGAAAATTTTAAAAGGTGAGGGCCTTTTAGTACAACTCTAGTAATATGTAATACTCTAAACACTGGCCCTATTTCTTCATTCCTCTTTAGATCCGGTGTATTTAAGGAGTATCAATTTGTATAAATAACCATTATTGAATGTGCTTATACTCATTACATTTCATCTCTACTTTTGACATAAACATTCAACATAGAAATCTGGTCCCAGACTGGATGTGGTGGCACGTGCCTATAATCCCAGCACTTGGGAGGCTAAAAACAGGAGATACATTGAGTCTAACCCACGCAGGGAGACCTTGTAGACCCTGTCCTAAGTTAATTAAAAAAAAATAAAATCTGGTCCCAAAATTTCAGGGTCTTTTATTTTTTTTTTTCTCCATTCCTGGGGGCCTCATACATGATAGACAAGTGCTCTGTCACTAACCTATTTCTCCAGTCTTTAAAAATAACACTTGCCTACAACTCTAGTTTTTATTAGAATCTAGTATCTTTGGTATCTCACAACTCAGATTAGAACTAAAAAATGAAGACCCTTCTGTTCTTAGCATTCATCCTTGATGATTTGTATGCCTGAGGTCTAGTAAATAGTAGAATACTAGAGCAAAATACTAGTTGAATAAATTAAACAAGTTGATACACCACCCCCCCAAGTCTTCTAAAACTAAATTTATTTATTTTTTTTTAATTATTATTTTTATTCTTGTTTCAGAACCTTTGTTTATTCACTCGTTTTTATGGCCAGCTCAGCCCGCCCCGAAGGCAGGGCTGGCACAGCATGTGGTGCCGGGGGGATCGAACCATGGTCCCTGAAGCCACCCAAGCTTCCCCAAGCAGGTGCTTTAGACCACTGAGCCATCGTGCCGGCCCCAAAACTAAATTTAAATAGAAGATTGCTTTCAAGAATACCTTTATTGCCAGGAAGATAGCTCTGTGGCATAAGTGCCTGCCTGGCAAGTGTAAGGTCAAGAGTTTGAACCCCGGTTCCAGAAAGAGAGAGGGAGGGAGGGGAGGGGAGGGAAAGGGAAAGGACAGGACGTTGAGTGGGGTGCATACCTATAATCCCAGCAATTGAGAGGCTGAGGCAGGAGGATCGCTACAAGTGCATGGCCAAGCTAGACTACGTAGTTCAAGGCCAGCCTGAACTACATAGCAAGACCCTGTCTGGGGGGAAAAAATTATCACCTTGTTAATTTTATACTAAATATCATTTCTTATACATACCTTCGCTTTTCAGCTAGTTTCTTGAAATAAGTTATTGAAGGGAAATTACTAGATCAAAGAGTAGCGTGTAATTGCCAGGTTTTCTTCTATAAGGACTATATGTACCATTTTACACTAGTATTAAGAATTTCAGGCCGGGCATGGTGGCGCACGCCTGTAATCCCAGCACTCGGGAGGCTGAGGCAGGAGGATCGGTGCGAGTTCGAGACCAGCCTGGGCTACAAAAGTGAGCTCAAGGCCAGCTTCAACTGCATAGTGAGACCCTGTCTCAAAAAGACAAAAAAAAAAAAAAAAAAAAAAGAATTTCAGGACCTGTTTTCCTTGTCAGCACTAGGTGTGATTGTTGACATTTTTTCCATAGGTGAATATGCATTTTGTGAATTAATAGAATAGGTTTTTTTTTTTTTAGTGCAAACTAGAAATATCAGTATAAATTTCTTTTTATTTTTCCTTTGTATTAGGGAGTTAAAAAAAAAAAGTGGTTTTTGCTATTTCTCATAAGTTTGAACATAATTTCCTATTGGTTCATCAATTTTTGTTTATGAAGTTCTTGTTAATATCTTTATCCCATGAGTCTGCTGAGGCTTCCAGAGTATGTTTTTCATAAGAACACCTTACATTATTAGCATTGCATTTTAAAAATACCATATTATAACTGGAAAATACGATGTGTTAATGCGTTAAAACTATTTAAACTTGGCCCCCCAAGGAAGAATTCCTTCATGTTAAAGTGTCTCCTTTAAATGCATGCTGCAGTATGTTTTCTTCATTTTGCTCTTTGCCTTATAATTTCGTTTAATGCTGTGTTACTGTCTGAGAGATTTAGGGACAATGTGTCTCCCTTTGATACAGTGCTCTAAGAACCTTTTCTGTCCCAGATACAAAAACATTTGTGTTTTCTTCTGGTTATTTTAAGATTTAATTTATCTAGAGCTTATTTGGTTCTAAGATATAAAGTAGATATTCCCTTTTTCTGAAATCTTAAATGAAATAGATACAAAGTACAATTTCAGACTTAGAACTAATGTTAGATATTTTTAGCTCAACTTTGCTCTTTAGAGCTAAAAAAAAGTCTGACACTCGGAAAGTTAAAACTATTTGCCTCTATTCAGAGTAAATGGCTTGCCCTGGTTAGTGCTGGAACCATGGTTTGATTTCTGGCTTTTGCCCTCTTAATACTTTCCAGAATTCTACATGTCATGATTATTAAGTAGGTCAGCTTTCATCATTGTTTTATGTTCTTTTATATTGCTTAAGTTACATTTTATAATTATACACACTTAAATATTTTTATATTACTTTTTTTACAGTAATATAAACCTCTGAAACCTTGATCTTGGTTTTTAAATATAAGTTAATCACTCTATTCCTCTTTCCTCTTTTTTAGAGGGTAGCCCATTAGGTAATTCAGAAGCAGACAGACAGTTGCTGGAAGCTGCAAAGGCTGGAGATGTAGAAACTGTGAAAGTAAGAAATGATCTTGTGAATTCTTACTACCTTTGGGTTTTTATTTTATTGTAATGAATCTGCACTGTTAAAATGAAGAGTTTGCTTTATTTAAATGTCCCTTACTTTTAAAGGACAAAAATTAATTGTCTACAAAGAAGACTTAGTAGTAAAAAAGATTCTTTAATACTCATCTCAGTAAGTACCATGTTTGCAAAGTTGCACAATCTTGATAAATACAAAAGGGGTTTTGCGTAGAGAACCTGTTCATCCCTGTGAAGGAATAAATGTGTCTTAGTTACTTTTCTCTTGTTGTTGGGACAAATACCTGACACCCAAAATGAAGGAAGGAAAGGTTTATTTAGCTCACAGTTTATAGAGGTTTCAGTCCATATTTGGCTGGCCCAAATAACAGGGCAGAGAGCATCCCGTTCATGGTGTCAGAACAGCAACAGTGGCGACAGAGGCAACTGACCAACCAGGGTAGCAGAGCAACAGCTTCAGTCTTTCTGTCTCTCTTTATATTACATTCAGGCTCTCCACCTCAGTCTGTCTGCCTTAACCCTACACCCATAATCCCAGAAGTACTTAAAACACAAAATCCCAGGGATCATGGATCAAATCTCAAACTCTAGATCAGTACTAAATCACATAATCCCAGTGACTCATTAGTCAAGCCTCAATCTATAGAAGTCCCCGCCCCATGACTGCATGAGGCTTTGGGGGGACAACTAGACATAAACCATAACAAAATGTATCCAATTACTATCCACCAAAAAAAAAAAAAAAAAAAATACCATCTACTACTATTAACCTACATGTCATAAAACAAGGGGGAAACAATCATTGTTTGTATAGATTTCTGCTCATCATTCATAGTCCCTGCAGTGTGAATGTGTTGCCACTTCCCAAAGCCATTGTTGCCTTATTCTCTTCAACTCATCTGAATTAAGATCTTTTTTCCATCAGAGCAGTCAATTTCAGATCATGTCTGCCTCACTTTCTACAGCAAAAAAACTTTCCTCAGACTGTTTGTGTATAATGTCTTAACTCTATAACTGGTATTTCTGTTACCTTACAAAATGTATCTAGATAAATAAAAGCCTAATGTTTTGAAAGAGCAAGACTGCTTTCAATTTAGCTAATGTAAGTTAGAATTAACTGAGCATTTGCCACAAACTAAATACTTGTTCAGTAATGTAACCATCTGAAAGCTAGTAGGTGAGAAAAGCTTTTTTTTTTTTTTTTTTTTTTTTTCTTTTGGTACCAGGGATCAAACTCAGAACCTTGAACTTGCCAGACCAGTGCTTAAGCCACTAAGCTGTCTCCCTGGCCTAAGAAAAGCTTTGTATGTTTTCCCCCTTCAAGAATTTCCAAAACTATGATGGTCTTAAGTTGAGGGGGCACTAATGAGTAGTAAGTTTTATAAAAGCTAAAGTTACTTATTCAGTTTTTGTCAGAAGTAACTAGAGTAATTTCACCATACTTGTAATACTACTCTACCCTAAACAGACTCATTTCACCAAGTCAGTAATTACAGATTTCCTGAGAAAGAAATATGAAAGTTGATATATTTGCAGAGCTCTGAGAAAATTTATTCACTGATCATTTAAATGAGCAACCTCTGAGAATTGATGAATAGACATCTCAAATAATTTTAGTTTTTTGTTGTTTTCATAAGCAAAGTAATAAATTGAACATAAAATTATACTAAATATAGTAGTAAAAACTAACTTTAATTTCATGATGATCAAAATGGTCTAGAGAAAGAGATGAGGGCCTAGAGAGATAACTCAGAGAGAGAGATAGTAAGCACTGACCTGGCAAGTACAAGGACCTGAGTTCAATTCCCAGCACTGGATGCAGTTAAAAAAAAAAAGGAAGGAAGGAAGGAAGGAAACATGAGGTTGAGGCAGGAATTGGACTTAGAAAACAAATAATGTCATTAGATTAAAGATTATCTCTCCCTGTAATAGGTATTAAGCTATCTCCTGATTTTGAATCACCTGATGAAAATTTATCAGTCTTTAGACGAGTGACCCTGTATTGATCACCAGGTTAAGAACATCTGTGTTGTTACCCAATGAACATTATTGTGTGCTGTTGTTTATTTAGTGCCAGTCCACCAGGATGAAATTTACTGAAAGTCTACTATTAGAAAACACGTTAGGGGGCCTGGCGAGATGGCTCAGTGGTCTAAAGCCCCTGCTTGGGACAGCGTGGGTGGCTTCAGGGACCGTGGTTCGATCCCCGGCACCACATGCTGCGCCAGCCCTGCCCTCGGGGTGGGCTGAGCCGGCCATAAAAATGAGTGAACAAACAAATAAAGGTTCTGAAACAAGAAAAAAATAAATAAAATTAAAAATTCTTAAAAAAAAAAAAAAAGAAAAGAAAAGAAAACACGTTAAAGTAGCAGTTGAGAGAATAGCCTTTGACAACCACCCGAACTAGCAAGCACCTGGTATACATATTAAGAAGATTTATTCCTGAGGTCCAACTTCAAACCTACCTTCTAATTTTTATATCATCTCTTAAACATAACCTTGCATCTGTATATCTAACAAATTCTTGTTTAGGAAGTACAGAAGAGTTCTATCAGTCTAATGATTTAAACCAGTGAGCTAAGCCCACTAATACTTCTGGCTCTTTGAGTTCTCTGCTTTTAAGGTGTGATAGTAAAAAGGGTAGAGTTGTTACTAATATTGAAATTCTTTTGATTCTTTGAGCATTATTATTTTGTATTGCTTTCCTTTTCTCACACTTTGTATTTTTCATGTAAAACATTCTTGCACATTTTGAGTGTTACTTTGAAGTGAGCATTTATCAACTAGGTCATCTGAACCAAAGAACACAAATTATTGAATGCCCATTTTCTTTGTCCTGTGAAGGATGGTTCATAACCAGTGGCATTCTGTTAATTCATTGTATATAGTACCGTATGATTCATTCTCTAATTCCTTGACCACCAGCATCACCTAGAAACTTGCTAGAAATGCAGATTTTCAAGTCCCATTTGAAGCACAATAAATTTAAAATCTAAAAGTGAGACCTGCAATGCACATGAAAGTTTGAGAACCACTGGTCTAAACCAGTACTTGTCAAATTTTAATCTAACTCTGTAAGGGTTTCAGATTCTAAATTTTCAACATTTTCCTTGGTGATACTGGTGCTCCTATGGTCTCTACTTGTATTTGTCATACAGTGATTGTAGTAATTAATTTTAGGGCATTTTTATGTTGTAGTTGTAGTACTCATAAAAACTTACCTACTAGCTTTACAAGAAAAGTAGAAGATACAGGTATAGATCAGAGAACCACATGAGTTCTCAGTAAATAATAAAATGAAATAAAAAATATTTTTGAGTAAGAGAAGAAAATAAATCAGGCAAGTTTTTTCTACTACATAAGTTGAAGTAAAAAACAAGAATATGTAGCATCACATCTATATTATGTTTGATCCTGCAGAAACTGTGTACTGTTCAGAGTGTGAACTGCAGAGACATTGAAGGCCGTCAATCTACACCACTTCACTTTGCAGCTGGGTATAACAGGGTGTCTGTAGTAGAATATCTGCTACAGCATGGAGCTGACGTGCATGCTAAAGATAAAGGGTAAGTACTAAAAGTTGTCCTTCTCTTTACCCTTGTCAGCCTTTTTGTGAAATCATTTTCATGACAGTGTTTCTCTTTATTTCTAAGGAGTAGTTTGTTTCCTGAAGTTGCTAAAAATATAGCTCCTAAAAATGAAGAGTTTATGATAGGGACAATGATAGGATACATACTTGCCTAGCATGGCCACAGCCCTAGATTTGATCATTGGTAACTACACACACACACACACACAGGGTGGTTAGCATTTATGTTTAGACTTGAGGGCTGGGGAGATAGCTCAGTAGAGTAAGTGCCTTCTTACAAGTGCAAGGTCCTGAGTTCAATCCCTCGTACCACAAAAGAGAGAAAGCAGAGAGAGAAAGAGAGAGAGACTGTCATATTTTTAGACTTGATCTGCATAATTCCTTAACATTTTATGACAACTCAGCAAACAATGGTGAGGCATGCCTGTAATCCCAGCGCTTGAAAGGCTGAGACAGGAGGATCTCTGAGTTCAAGGCCATCTTGGGCTACATAATGAGTTCAAGGCAAGAGGAACTGTACAGTGAAACCCTGTCCAAAAAACAACACAAATTGTGATGGCCAAAGGTATTAAAACATTTTGGTAATGATTTCTAATGTAAATTTTTTCAGTGTTAATTAAAGATACTTGAATTTTACCAGTTTAAATTTTTTTCCATTCTCCCTGAAAGAGAATTTATTTTCAGTACATTTCCACAAAGTACCATCAGTATAATCCCTCATACAGTTCAAGAAATATTTTTCATTAGTTACATAAAATTATTGAAATTAAATTACATTCTTTAGTGTTGCTGCTCATTTAACTTTTCATTTCAGAGGCCTTGTACCTTTGCACAATGCGTGTTCTTATGGACATTATGAAGTTGCAGAACTCCTTGTTAAGCATGGAGCAGTAGTTAATGTAGCTGATTTGTGGAAATTTACACCTTTACATGAAGCTGCAGCAAAAGGCAAATATGAAATTTGCAAACTTCTACTCCAGGTATACTTGAGTACTTTTTGAAGTATGTTAACAGTTTTTCGAATAATTTAATATAAACTTGAACTAAAGAGCCAGAAGGATAGCTCAGCAGTCTAAAGCTCCTGGGACCACAGTTTGATCCTTGGCACCACATGCTGCATCAGCCCCACCCCTAGAAACAGAGGTACCAAATTATGTTACTAGATTTCAGAAAAAGTATGACCACCTTTTACTTTTCAATGTGTAAGTATATTTATCACATGTATATGTTGCTTTCTGATTATTATGGATATTTTTCTTGTTTAGAGATTTGACCTTATACTTGATGATTTATATATTAGTCCAACTTATTTGGCATTCTTTAATACAGATATTAATAGGTCTTTTACAGCAAAAAAGAAAGAATAGAGTTCATTATGAAAAGCAAAAACAGAAGTCATGGGCTGGCCAAATATAGTGTTTCTATAGTTTGTTTTATTTGTGTTTTTGTATTTAGGACAGGCTCTACAGGGTCTCACTATGTAGATTTAGACTTGTAGTGATTCTCCGGTTTTCAGCCTCCCCAACGATTTATAGGCATGTGCCATCACACCCAGTCTCAATCATGGATGCAGCACGCCCTGGGAGCAGGGCTGTAGCTGGAGGGCCAGGCTGGGCTGCACTGCACACTGGGGGATCAAACCCCAGCCCCTGTGCTCTGCCTAAGCAGGTGCTTTAGTCTACTGAACTATCTGGCCAGCCCATATATTTAGATACAGAAATATTGTTACCTTATAGTTCTTATGGTATTTGCTGCAATGTGCTGCACAAGTTTAAAGCTTCTGAGCACTGAGCTGTAATTATATGATCATAATAGACTATACCACCGAGGTTTATGTAACAAATACAGTACTCTGTTGTCGCAAAAGTAAAATTGCTTAAGGGTATCTTTCTCTGATCACATCCCTGTGATTAAATGAAGTAAGATTAGAATATACATGAAAGTTACTTTTAAATAAAATATTATTTTATTTTTAGACTTTTTTAAACTTTTTTTTTTTTTTTTTTTAATGTTATGGCCAGCTCAGCCTGCCCTGGGGGTGGGGCTGGCACAGCATATGATGCCGGGGATCGAACCATGGTCCCTGTGGTTGCCTAAGTAGGTGCTTTAGACCACTGGGCTATCTTACTGGCCCCTAAATAGACTTTTTAAAGAGAAAAAAATAAATACTTTTGAAACAGGTTAGTAGAGTTACAGTAATTAATACATTGCATATTGTTGTCTTCACGGTAGTTACTCAGATTTTGAATATACTTCACACATTTTGATTATGTTAATGAATTATAAGCCTTAGTAATATATTTGTCACTATAATCTTTTTATAATTTTCTATATACAAGTTAAAAATTGTGATCATGTAGACCTTTAACATAGAATCTCAATGTAAAATGATTTTTTTAAGGTTTGCAGCTGTTCGATTTACAAGTATACATTTAACACTGATATACTGAAGCCTAGTTAATAGTAGTATAACGATATGTATGAAATGATTTTGTGAGGGAAGATTATTGTTAAATTGACTATGATCTTGTGGCAAAGGGAATACCTTAGCCAGCTCTACCTCTCTTTTTAATGCTCAGCATGGTGCAGATCCTACAAAGAAAAATAGAGATGGGAATACTCCTTTGGATCTTGTTAAAGATGGAGATACAGATATTCAAGATCTGCTTAGAGGAGATGCAGCTTTATTAGACGCTGCCAAAAAGGGTTGTTTAGCCAGGGTAAAGAAATTGTCATCACCTGATAATGTGAATTGCCGAGATACCCAAGGCCGACATTCAACACCTTTACATTTAGCAGGTAAGTGAATGAAGTTTTACAGATTTTAGGCTGGTGGCATCTAAGGTTCATTTTACCTGAGCTTCCTGTAACTAAAACAGAAACATTCAAAATAAAATACTTTCTAGTGACACGGTTGTACTCTTCAGCATATTTGTGTGGGGCAGCCATTCTCTAAGCTGTTACCTAAGTTGTAAGTCATCTTAGTACTGTGTTAGTATGTTACATTCAGTAAAAGGAATTGAAACAAGTGCTTTCAATCTTCGCAATATCTGCCATAACCAAGGACCCTGACTTAACGAAAATTTGTTTTCTCATAGATCTAGTGACTAAAAATCTGATTAAAGCATCAGCGAGTCTCTGAACCCTGTTCAGTTTAGATTAATACCTACCTTAATTACTTCATTTTAACTTAGTTACCTTTTGAAAGGCCCCATCTCCAAATACATTCACAGTTTTAAAGAATTGGAGTTTGGAGTATAACTTTAGCAAGTATACAAAAGTGTGGTTTCAGTATATCCTTTATTCTAAAATCCTTTATTTAATACAGGGTCTTACTATACAGCTCAGACTCATAGTGGTCCTCCTATCTCAGCCTTCCTAGTGCTGGGATTTATAGGCATGCTCCTCCACACCCAGTTTCAGGGGCAAGCACAGCACAATCAGCACACTCAGCACTGCATTCGTTACTAGGGATGGAGCCTGGGTCTTTGTTCGTGCCAGGCAGACACTTAGACCATGAGGCAATCTCCCAAGCCCAGTATGTCCTTTTTAGCTGCATTGTGGTTAAGGAGTTATATATGGGGCAGAGTCATGGTTTGAAACTAAAGAAAAAATAAGTAATGTAGTTGTTTCTGCTACTTTGTATAATATAGGAGATGAAAATTTATTCTCAATTCATTGTAGTCTCATAGTATAACTTAGTGTATTGCTAAGGTTTAAAGGAGTATTGGAGGGGGACTAGGAATAGGTAGCCTAGTGAGTAGAGCATTTGTCTGGCATCCATGAGGCTTTGGATTTAATTCTCACCACATGACACGTAGATTTTATGTGATCTTTATCTTTAAATTCTCACTTCATGGGCCCAGCAGGATGGCTCAGTGGTCTAAAGCGCCTGCTTGGGAAAGCTTGGGCGGCTTCAGGGACTGCGGTTTGATTCCCGGCACCACATACTGCGCCAGCCCTGCCCTCAGGACGAACACGTAGATTTTATGTGATCTTTTATCTTTAAATTCTCACTTCATGGGCCCAGCAGAATGGCTCAGTGGTCTAAAGCGCCTGCTTGGGAAAGCTTGGGCGGCTTCAGGGACTGCGGTTTGATTCCCGGCACCACATACTGTGCCAGCCCTGCCCTCAGGACGGGCTGAGCCGCCATAAAAATGTGTGAATAAACAAAGGTTCTGAAACAAGAAAAAAAATAAAATAAAATAAAAAATTCTTTTAAAAATAAATAAATAAATAAATTATCACTTCATATAAATTTGGATCCCACTATCATTTGTTTGTGGTAGCTTTTTTTAACTTGGTCTTTTGAAATTCTTATACTTTAGATTCTTCAGCAAAAAGATAAAAACTATCAAAAATAAAGGGTAACAGGGCTGGGGAGATAGCTCCATGACACAAGTGCCTGCCTGACAAGTGCAAGGTCATGAGTTCAAACCCCGGTCCTGCCAAAAGAAAAAAAAAAAGGCTAGGGAGATAACTTAGCAGTCTAAGCGCCTGCCTGGTAAGCACAAGGAACCTGGTTCCATCCTCAGTACCACATGCTGCACCAGCATAACAACCCGCCAGGCACACCACACCAGCCACTGAAACTGGTCATGGTAGTGCACACTGTAATGCCAGCACTGAGGAGCCTAAGACAGAAAAATTACTATGAGTCCTAACTGCATAAGGAGACCCTGTATCAAATATATAAACAATTTTTTTTTTAAAAATTGGGCCAGGGAGATAGCCCAGAGTTAGTACTTACCTGGCAAGAGTAAGGCCCTGAGTTCAGTCCCCAGTACAGATGAATGAATGGATGAATGAATGAATGAATGAATGAGAATGTTTTAAGAGAGAAGAAAGATTGAAAAAGAATTAAATACGTTGCTTACATGTACCAACAAACCAAGCCAGCGAGATAGCTCAGCAATCTAAAACCCCAGCCTAGGCAAGCTTAGGCAACCACAAGGACCGAGACTTGATCCCCAACACTACATGCTGCACCAGTCCCACCCCCAGGGCAGGGAGAGCTGGCCATAACGTGCCGACTCACCATGATGAATGCAATCATTTTGTACTCCAACTTGTACAAATAAAATCACTTAAGAAAAGAAAATAGTTTGAACCACTTTCAGATTTTAAGTGTCTATATTGACAAAGTTCAGTTCCATATTTTTCCTCCTACATTTATGTGTTATATAGACTTTATCGTAAGAGTACTTACTAAGACAGCTGATAGCACATTAGTTGGGAAATTATAGCATATTTCCAAAATACTAAGCTTTACTTCATGCCTTGGGAACACAGGTTTCTCTGCCAGACTTTCAGAGCTATGTACTCCTGTATGATTAGGTACTTGTCTGACTTGTGGCCCTTGAGACCATGGGCCTGAGTTTAGGAAGTTGTAACAGCTATAAAAGCAGGGACTTTATAAAAGAAGGTTTAAAATAGAAAGATAGAAGCAAATCAGTCAGTATAATTTTGGGAGTCTTCCCAACCAATGGCTGTCATCCAGACTTCCAACTTTTGAAGCCAGGGGATATTTTTTTCCCAGATTAGTTTTTCATAGACTATAGAATTTCAGGTTTATGAAAAAAAAAATTTCAGTAATAGCTAATCTTTATAGATACAAATAACTAATACATTGGTTTTTTTTAATCTATAATTGAAAGTAATATTACTTCTTTTCTAAATTAGCTGGTTATAATAATTTAGAAGTTGCAGAATATTTGTTACAACATGGAGCTGATGTAAATGCCCAAGACAAAGGAGGTCTTATTCCTTTGCATAATGCAGCATCTTATGGGGTAAGTTGTGTTATGTATTTTTAAAATATGGAGTTTTTAGTGTAAATGTAAATATCAAAATTTATATGAAAGTTTGACTTTTTTCATTTTACAAAAACTACAAATTTTAGTTCAATGTTATTTGTAAATTTTCTTTGGGATACAAAGTATGTTTGTCATTTATTTCATTATCTTCTTTAGCATCTGTGTGTTATTTTCAGTGAGATATTGGTGATGTTATTTGCTGTTGCCCCAGTTAAAACCTGTTTTCACAGAAATCTATAGATTAAAGTCTATCCTCAAAAACATCCCTGAATGTTATGATCAGTATTAACAGTTACCAGTAGTATACTTTGGAAAATCAAAGAATGCTGCTGGTTTATACATTGATTTTCAGCGGTTATCCATATGAGTTAGAAATAATTAAAGTTACATTAGTGTTGGTCATAGTAACTTATATGTGTAATCCCAGCACTTGGAAGGCTGAGTCAGGAGGATCATTAACTGTTCTGTAGTTTTGTTTTGTTTTGTTTTGTTTTTAGTATCTACTCTTAAGTTTTAAGCAACTACTTATAATTGTAGAAACAGCTTTAACATTTGTTTTCAGAATAAGTTTAAAAATACAGAAGTAGTTACAGAGCTGAATTCTTAAGAATTGAACTAAGGTAAAATATTTTCGAACTAGCCGGGCGTGGTGGCTCACGCCTGTAATCCCAGCACTTGGGAGGCTGAGGCAGGAGGATTGGTGCGAGTTCGAGACCAGCCTGGGCTACAAAAGTGAGCGCAGGACCAGCATCAACTGCATAGCGAGACCCTGTCTCAAAAAGACAAAAAAAAAAAAAAAATATTTTCGAACTGTAACAAGAGTCTTTTCTTTTCCAGCATGTAGATGTAGCAGCTTTACTAATAAAGTATAATGCATGTGTCAATGCCACGGACAAATGGGCTTTCACACCTTTGCATGAAGCAGCCCAAAAGGGCCGAACACAGCTTTGTGCTTTATTATTGGCCCATGGAGCTGATCCCACTCTTAAAAATCAGGAAGGACAAACGCCTTTAGATTTGGTTTCAGTAAGTGATGCGCCTTTTTAAAAATCTAAAAGCTTTCCTGACCCTTTAAAATTCACTTGATGGACATATAACATCTTCATAATGAATGTGGCAAAAATCTAAATGTTTAGCCCAGTCTTAAGTACAGAATGTCTTTGTTTGTAAATAGTAAGAGTTTATGGGGGCCCAGCAGGATGGCTCAGTTGTCTAAAGTGCCTGCTTAGGAAAGCTTGGGCAGCTTCAGGGACTGCGGTTAGATCCCCGGCACTGCAGGCTGAGCCGGCCATAAAAAATAAATAAATAAATAAACAAAAGTTCTGAAACAAGAAAAATAAATAAATTTAAAAATTTTTTTAGGGGCCCAGCGGGATGGCTCAGTGGTCTAAAGCGCCTGCTTGGGAAAGCTTGGGCGGCTTCAGGGACCGCGGTTTGATCCCCGGCACCACATGCTATGCCAGCCCTGCCCTTGGGGTGGGCTGAGCTGGCCATAAAAATGAGTGAATAAACAAAAAAAGGTTCTGAAACAAGAAAAAAATAAATAAATAAAATTAAAAAAATAAAAAAAATAAAAAAAATAAAAAAAATAAAAATTTTTTTAAATTTATTTAAAAAAAGTGTTTATGAATTCAGTTATCATGTGCTAAAACTACTATGGAAATGGGGACAATAGCACTGCAGTTGTTTACGTTTGGTCCTGTTAGGAACCAAAACAGACACAGGCCCTCTGACAATTATTACAATGCATGTAGTACAAAATAATAGTTACACTATAGATCTTCAGCTTGCCCAACTGGGAATATTGCCCTCAGGGTATAACCAACC
>PVJA010013394.1:22284-49852 GCA_004027025.1 Myocastor coypus
TTCTTTACCACCTTTTATTTTTTTTTTTTTTTTTTTTTTTTTTTTTTTTTTTTTTTTTTTTTTTTTTTTTGTATTTAGTACAGCTCTACAGGGTCACACTACACAGATTGAACTCATAGTGATCCTTCTTTTTTCAGCCTCCCAACTACTGGGATTACAGGCACATGCCACCACACTCAGTCTCCATCATTGTCTCATTGTGCCCCAGGGCGGGGCCTACATGGCACGCTGGGGATTGAACCCCTGGTCCCTGCATCTGCTTGAGTATCCTTTGGCTGCATTTAGTTTTATTGATTTTTTTTTTTTAAATTCCACCCTACCTTTATCAAATACAATCAGTGACAGTGAAACAAAATGCTTTGGAGAACATACATGAGCTTTAGGGTCAAACAGACCTGGTCTAGAATTTCCACTCTGCACTTGTATAATCTTAGAAGTTGCTTTTCTTAGATCCATACCTATAAGAGAGAAAATATAGCCAGTCAATATGAAAATTAAGTAAGGTGGTATATTTAAAATCCCTGACATGGTATCAGGAACATAAAAAAGATCCCATTAATGATACCTTTATTATAGACACATAAACTAGGAGTGCCATAAGAATGCACCGATTGAGGGAAGGAAAAAGTGAGGAATGGCGTAGGTACTATAAATGAATAGCCATCAATACAGATAATGACTGGCTTTGTGGTAAAATACTTAGACTCTTAATTGAACATTGTGAAAAATTGTTATTACTAGTAAAACAAAGTTGTTGTATCAGTAATACATTGAGTTTTTTTTTTTTGTTCTGTTCTGACAGATTTTATAAAAATGATTTTTGTACCAAAACTTTTAACCCAATATTGAGGAACAAATACATAACTGAATATTTTCCAAGAAATATATATTAGTTTTTTCAGCTCTCTGTAGGTTGAATTGCTTACCTCAGTGTCACAAGAGGGTAAAGACTCTTTATTTATTTATTTTTATGGCTGGCTCAGCCTGCCCTCAGGGCAGGGCTGGCGCAGCATGTGGGGGGGGGGGGACTGCAGTCCCTGCAACCGCCTGCAGGCGCTTTAGACCACTGAGCCATCCTGCCGGGCCCCAAGACTCTTACATTTTAAAATTGATAGTTTTGTCAGGTACAGTGTCATACACCTGTAATTCCAGCACTTAGGAGGAGGCTGAGACAGGAGGATTGCCACAAGTTCAAGGCCAGCCTGGGTTATATAATGAGTTCGAGGCCAGCTTGAACTACATAGCAAGACCTTATGTAAAAGAGATGTGCGCTTTTTTGTTTTTCTTTGTTTGGTTTGGTGTTTTTGGCTGGGTCAGGCTGCCTTAAGGGCAGTTCTGAGGATTGAACCCTATCCCCTGTGCCTGACTGGATTGCCCACGCAGACACTTAAACCACTGAGCTAACCTGCAAGCCCCAAGACCCTGTCTAAAAAATCAAAAAATAATGTAATATTTCTGAATCATTTTAGTCCTTTTCAATTATGGTATCAAAATTAGAATGTTTTGGCACATTTAAGTTTTATTTTTCTTGTACGAAATCTGGAAGACATGTTCTGATTCACGTTTTGTAAGCTCAGCTA
Source organism: Myocastor coypus (assembly GCA_004027025.1). Taxonomy (NCBI): domain Eukaryota; kingdom Metazoa; phylum Chordata; class Mammalia; order Rodentia; family Myocastoridae; genus Myocastor; species Myocastor coypus. Next base: position 23,865 of record PVJA010013394.1, read on the forward strand.
AATATCTGTTTGCTTCACTTTTAAGATAAAGCAATCAAGTATATTTGCTGGATTTTGTCTTATTTTTAACTGTATTCTGTTAGGTTTAAAAGAATTTTAAAAGTTGCTTATAACAGGTTTCCTCTCTGAAACACACTCTAGGCAGATGACGTCAGTGCTCTCCTAACAGCAGCCATGCCCCCATCTGCTCTGCCTTCATGTTACAAACCTCAGGTGCTCAATGGTGTGAGAAGCCCTGGAGCCACTGCAGATTCTCTGTCCTCAGGTCCATCCAGCCCATCAAGCCTTTCTGCAGCCAGCAGTCTTGACAACTTATCTGGGAGTTTTTCTGAACTGTCTTCAGCAGTTAGCTCAAGTGGAACAGAGGGTACTTCCAGTTTAGAAAGGAAGGAAGGTAAGATATTCTGTTAACTTTCTTGCCAGTGTACTGCCCTGTATTAGTCTTTGGAACTGCTAGGAGATCCTTTTTTTTTTTTTTTTTTTTAACCTTAATTATTATAGACTACTAGCATAGTAATTAATATAGCATATAGATTTTAGCCTTTTATAGTTTTCTTTACATTATTAATAGAATTCCTAATAAAACTTTCTCCCATTGAAAGCATAGTCAGTCATGTGCTGCTAATCTGCACTTTAGCTACAAACCTTACCAGTCAAGATTCACCTGACCCCAGGCGATAATATGCAACTTTTTTCATAAAGCCTTTTGTAAAGGCACTTACTTCGTGAAAGATATGAGACTGATTTTATTTTTTAATTAAGTTTACTAGTATAACTTATTTTTTTATTGGTATAATTTAGATACACATAATAATCACATTCATAGATTGGTACCTGTATGCGATACATCTTGATTCCTCTTATTTTTCCATTTCACTCCCCTCCCACTACACAGCTGGGACTCATAATGATCCTCCTGTTTTCAGCCTCCCAACACTGGAATTACAGGTGTATGCCACCATGCCCAGACTCTGGACGGCTCAGAGCACCCCATGAGGGTGGCATGGCGTGTGGTACTGGGGATCAAACTGCAGTCCCTATGCTTGCTGAAATTTGCCTAAGCAGGCACTTTAGTCTGCTGAGCTATTTTACCAGCCCTCCATTTTGCCTTTCTTGTCTCATTTTTTTCTTTTCCTTCCTTTCCCCCTACCCCACTCCCTAGTTCCGTACATTTGGGTTCTTCTTTTTTTTTTTAAGATGGGTCAATAATGTATTGGGGTTTTTTGGGGGGGCGGGGGGGTTTGTTTCAGAACTTTTGTTTGTTTGTTTATTTTTATGGCCGGCCCAGCCTGCCCTGAGGGCAGGGCTGGCGCAGCATGTAGTGGGATCGAACTGCAGTCCCTGCAGCTGCCTAAGCTTTCCTAAGCAGGCACTTTGGACCACTGAGCCATCCTGCTGGGCCCACATTTGGGTTCTTTACTCTTTCAGTTTCTCACACAAGATAGAATATATTTATACATGTGTGTCTGATTTATTTCACAATGTCCAACATAATTAGCTATAAATGTCTTAAGTTTTATGTTAGCCTTTGTTATGGCTAAGTAGTACTCCATTGTGTTTTTAAAAACATCATTTTTATACATTTGTCACTTGATGGGCATTTGGGTTGTCTCTGAGACTTAGTTATTACCACCTGTGCTGCTATAAACTACTATATTACTGTAGTATGATGCTTTTAATTCTTTTGAGATGATACCAAGAAGAATAGCTGAGGCAAGGGAGACCTATACTCCTAGTTTTTTAAAGAATTTCAACACTGATTTCCACAGCGGTTGCACTAGTGTATACTTCCAACAGTGGAGAAGAATCCTTTTTTCCCTACATCCCTACCAGGGTTTGTTATTGGTTGAGTCTTGATAATAGCCATTCTTTCTAGAGTGTGGTAGAATCTCAGTATTGTTTAAATTTGCATCTCTCAAATGACCCATGTTGAGCATTTTTCATATATTTCCTATTTGTACTTCATCTGAGAAGTGTGTGTTCCTCTCATGTACCCATTTTTAAACTGGGTCTTTAAATTTGGGGGTCTTTTTTTGTTTTGGAAAATAATAGAAAATATAAAAATTTTACCACATTTATTCAATACAAAAATCAACTAATTGGGACCCAGCAGGATGGCTCAGTGGTCTAAAGCACCTGCAGGCAGCTGCAGGGACCACGGTTCGATCCCTGGCCCCACGTGCCCTCAGGGCAGGCTGAGCCAGCCATAAAAATAAATAAACAAAAGTTCTGAAACAAGGAAAAAAAAAAAATCAATTTAAAAAATCAATTAATTGAAGTGACACCTGCCCAAGCATTGCTCAAGGTAGTCAGTACATAAACAGATGTGCTGCCTGAGTGACATTCAGTGGTAAAACAGGTTTTTGCTAAGTTACTCACATGGGCTCAACTTTCAGTCACACTGAGACTTCCAGACTGCTAGCCTGTGTTGCCCTGCCTGTTTTTTTATTTTGATGGGTTTTTTTTGGGGGGGGTGGGGGGTGGTATCTTTCTAGATTACCTCAAACTCAGCCTCCTAATAGCAGAAATTGCCAGTATGTGCTGCTGTACCTGTTCTATTTGTTACTTGACATTATACTTAATATTCTGTGCTAGGTGGCTATTAATGTATTTTGCCTCATTGTTTTCTTCACATATATGTAACTTTGTTGCAGTGTTAATATACATGTTCTATTGTGAAATTTTGTTTGTTCTATAATTTTCTCTCCCAGTTCCAGGAGTAGATTTTAGCATAACTCAGTTTGTAAGGAATCTTGGACTTGAGCACCTAATGGATATATTTGAAAGAGAACAGGTGAGTAGAAGAATTGTATTGCTTGGTTTTATGTTTTGTCAAAACTCAAAAGAAAATTTAGGTCACACTTGAACTCCCTTGTACCTTGTAAGCTACTGACAGGGGATGTATATTTTAGGTTGTTTATGTTTGGTGCTGGGGACTTGTCCATGCTTACCATGCGCTGTCCCTCAGAGTTACACTCCCAGGCCTGTACTTTTTAAGATACTAAACAGCAGCTGCTCATCTGCTTCGACATTATCTTGGAATTCCCCACTTTATTTATTAGATCATAAAAAATTAACTCATACAGTAGTAAATTCACTTTCTTGAATGTCAGATTTGCAGTTTCCTTGTTTTTTGGTCTTTTTTTATTTTACTTTAATTTTTTGTTTGAGTTTTTTTCTTTTTTATGTATTTAGGACAGGATCTGTAGGGTCTCACTATATAGATTGGACTTGTTTTTCTCCCATTTTCAGCCTCCCAAGTGCTGGGATTACAGGTAGGCATCACCACACCTAATCTCAGTTGCTGTCTCAGCACACCCGGGGTGGGGCCGGCACAGGCATGGCATGCCCAGGATTGAATTGTTCTTCAGAGGAGGTTTATTTTTTATTTTTGGTGCTGAGGACCAAACCCAGGCCTTCAAGCTTGCTAGGCAAGCATTCTGTTGCTAAGCCAAATCCCCAGTCCCACTGAATGTCAAGTTTTATCTTAATCCTTTAAATAAGTTAATCTTGAACTCACTTTAATTCAGCTCTGTTTTGTCCACTGCTGTCCTAATATATTGCTAGCTGCTGTCAGAAGGTAGATCCTAGCCACAGGTCTGAGCTTTTCTAGAGTTTTAAAGGCATTCTCTCAGAATACACTTACTAATTTGTTCACTTCTTGAGACAGCATCTCATTGTGCAGTTCAGTCTGGCCTTAAACTTGTAGTAATTCTGCTGCCTCTGAGTGCTGGAATTGCAGGGTTGCATCACTGCCTAGCTACTTACTGGTTATCTTGTTGTTATCCAGAAAAAATATATAGTTACTGGGCCTGGGGGATATAGCTCGGTAGAATAAGTGTTGCCTGGCAAGTAAAATATATAGTTACTAAGGACTTGGATCAAGAGGAAACATCAGCATAGTTAGGGAGCTAGAACCAGAATATACAAAGAATTAATGTTTGCATAGATTTTAAGAGTTCAAAGAAGGAAAAAATTACTTAATTAGACTAGGTAGGCATAACTCTATAGAAGGTATATAAATAAAATAGGATTAAAAAGGTTTAATTTCACAAAGTAGAAATATATTTTAAGTGAAAGGGTGAATTTGCAGTGATGTAAAAGTACCATTTAGCCTAATGGAAATTAAAGAAACCATTGCAAACAATGAATACAGACAGATTGGATTTGGGGTTGGAGGTATAATGAAAAAGATGAAATTCCACTGTTATCTGAGTAGGTTTGTCTGAAAGTTCATTCATGACTTGACTTTAGTTTTCTGGTCTTATTTTTAGTTAATGTCAGCTTATCAAATGAGTTCTTTTCTATCAAAACTATTCAAAATAATTTGATGTATAAAGCTAATATAGTATGCAAATACTAATATACAACTGTCAAATGAGTAATCATTCTAAATAGTTTTGTCCTCTTTTGTAAGATCACTTTGGATGTATTAGTTGAAATGGGGCACAAGGAACTAAAGGAGATTGGAATCAATGCATATGGCCACAGACACAAACTAATTAAAGGAGTTGAAAGACTTATTTCTGGACAACAAGGTATTTTGTTTTAATAATTGCTGTTATTAGTAACTTTCACACAGATAACCAGGACTGTGCTAAATGGTAGTTTAAAAGTCTGGAATCAGAGCAACGCTAAGAAAGATTGGAGAAACCTGAGATCAAGGCCTCTGCTACCAGTAAACTTACTGAGCTGTTGGTATTGACTACATGAACCTAAGTAAAATGTCAAGGCCATTCAAAAGTATGAAGGTTGCTTTAATGTGTAGAAATGGAAAAGTTAGATAATTTTGAAATTATTTTAGCTCTAAACTGTTATGATTCCAGAAGAGTTGGAACTTAAATGTCTCATTTCTTATAGTAATAGTTGTGACTAGGTATTAGGCTAGTCCATAACATGTAGTACATCTCTTACATAAATTCTAAACACCTAGAATGAAAATGTTGGAGAAAAATAAGATTGTAGTTGAAATTAAAACAAAGTTTGGTAACATTTTTATTCCTTTTTCAAGTTGGTGATTAAGGAAAATGGAAATTGTGGTCACTCAACAGATGTTAACACTTCCTATGTTTGGTGTCTTAGCATTAAAGGGCAAATTGTTTAAAACCTTTTGATTTTATTGTTAAACTAAGGGAGTAGTTTACCCTGAGACCAAAAGCATCCTATACTCGAAGTCATAGCCTACAAGCTGTCTGTTGAAGAGAAACCTTCATTAGCAAAAGTGAAGAGATTTTCAGGAACTGTGTACTAGCCAGGATAGAATCCATTCCCGAAGAAATAAAAGTACCTCTAAAAATGTGATTTGTGCCAAAGAATTACTTTAACCTGGTATTGTAGAATATGGTCAGTTAAAGGTACATGTCCTTTTCCTTATAGAGGCTAGGGAAGAACAGTACAGATTTAAAAATTTTATAAAATAAAAGGAGTGAAAACCTGATTCCCTGGAAAATTTATGTGTAATATGAATAGCATAAAAGATGAAGAAACAAAAGCCTAGTTGTGAACTGCCACTAGGAAAAAGTTCACAAAGAAATGGACAGCAGATTGTGTTTGTATAAACCATCCTAGTTATTATGACTGCATCAAGAGTCTTTGGAAACAGTGACAGAAATAGATACACTGCTTCCACATGGCCGTGATATTTCCTTGTCACCTCTAGTCCTGTAATTTTACTGATACATTCAGTTCCTGAAGGGTGGAGCATTTCTAGACAAAGGAGAAAAATAGTCTTGAGACAGAATTGTTTTGTGTTTTCCAAAGAAAGGGTCATGTTTCTACATAAAATTACCACTGTCTTCATCTTTACTTGAAGCCCAGATCCTATACTTAAGCCTAATTTGCAAAGAGGAACCAATTGGCTATCTGTGCCAGTCACCTGGAAGACATTTTGTTGACTAGTCAGTGCATTATCACTGTATTGCTAGTAATCTTTCCATATTGATAAACATTTTGAGTAGATTGCAGATGCCTTAGTGAAGCATTTGTTAATCTTTATTCTGTAATATTCCATATGATCTCCATAACTTCTGTACACATTTTAGTCAGACATTCCTCTAAGACTTTAGAATGCAACTTGATGATAGTGCTACTATAATATAGTCATGCTCTTAATCTCCAGTGGCCACCTTCTTGTGCATTAGCCCAGCATTAGTGGCCTCCTACCTGAGCAAACAGTAGAATTTAGCAACCTTGTAGGAATTCCAGGACAAAACTACGGTGGTCCACCCCCATAATTTCAGCTACTCAGGAGGCTAAGCCAATGTAAGTTCAAACCTAGTCTGGGAAAATCATGAGACCTCGTTTTTAAAAAAAAAAAATTTTTTAAGGGCTTTGTGATACAACACTTGCCTAGAATGTATAAGTCCCTGGGTTCAATCCCTAGTACTTAAAAAAAAAAAAAGCAAAAGAAATAACTTCAAGAAGGTGAAAGGTGAGGCGTGAGCGGTGCGAGGCAAGGAGTTAGAGTGCTGGGCTTCTCATTTTCATCACGTAGACTCTACTGCCAAGATGGTCAATGTACCTAAAACCGGAAGGACTTTCTGTAAGAAGTGTGGCAAGCATCAGCCTCACAAAGTGACCCAGTATAAGAAGGGCAAGGATTCCCTCTATGCCCAAGGAAAGAGGCGCTACAACCGGAAGCAGAGTGGCTACGATGGTCAGACGAAACCTGTTTTCCAGAAGGCTAAAATGACAAAGAAGATTGTGCTGAGGCTTGAGTATGTGGAGCCCAACTGCAGATCAAAGAGAATGCTGGCCATTAAGAGATGCAAGCACTTTGAACTGGGAGGAGACAAGAAGAGAAAGGGCCAAGTGATCCAGTTCTAACTCTGCTTAACTTTAAGGCAAATTTGTTGAAGACTAGCTGTAGGAAAATAAATTTAGTGGTAGCTACAAAAAAAAAGAAAAAGAACAGGCAATAAAAAGGAGTGAGTGGGGCCTGGCGGGATGGCTCAGTGGTCTAAAGGAAGGCCCTGCTTGGGAAAGCTTAGGCAGCTGCAGGGACCGCGGTTCGATCCCCGGCACCACATGCTGCGCCGGCCCTGTCCTCGGAGCGGGCTGAGCCAGCCATAAAAATGAGTGAATAAACAAAAAAGGTTCTGAAACAAGAAAAAAATAAATAAAATAAAAAAATTTTCTTTTTAAAAAAAAAAGAGTGAGATTTTCCCAAAATATTGTTAGAAAACCCTTAATACTTGTTAGGTCAAAATTAATAGTCTGACTATGATGTGGTGTGTTGGCCATGGAAGGAAAAAGTGACATTAGTGGGGAAACAGTGAAATTCAAGCTGAATGTAAATGAAGTGGTATATAACTGAAGGGGATATTGGATGATGCATATCCCAGAACCCTCTGTGTTTAATCATCCTGTAAATCTGAACTATTCCAAAATTTAGTGCTTTTAAATATTGGTTATAAGCATCAGATAAATCAGGTGGTTATTTTTGGTTAGTGTTTTACTGGCGAGTGTTTTTACCTTCAAATTTCATTTCATAGGTCTTAACCCATATTTGACTTTGAACAATTCTGGTAGTGGAACAATTCTCATAGATCTGTCTCCTGATGATAAAGAGTTTCAGTCTGTGGAGGAAGAGGTATGTTTGCATTCCCTAAATGAAGAAGATAGATTAGCTTAATTTATTGTTCATTCAGCTTCTAAATTTTCTGCACATTTCCAGGTAACATGCAGTATAGTTTTAAAATTTAGATCGTACTCCCTTAGTAAACCTTAATTCTAGTTACATGGTTCACTACAATTAATACTGACACAGAATTCTTTTTTTTTCTGTTCTTCAATGTTTAGTCATTGTGTCATTAAATATGCTGTATCTCCTAAATTTGTTGTAAGTTAGAAGTTAATTGTAAAGGTTTAGACTGAGTTAAACATACTAAGTTATAGTAAACTAGATATAGTAGAAACTATTTTACTAGGTTAAGCTATAGACCATATTAAGCTATGTAAAAATACACAGTAATGATATTTTGGCCAAAAACAGGCTATATAGGGCTGGGGAGATAGCTCAGTAGAATAAGTGCTTGCTTGGCAAGAGCAAGGACCTGACTTCACTCCCCAGTTCCACAAAAAAAAAAACACAGGCTATATGTACAGTAGTCATCCTATAGATCATACTGCCTAGTGGCTCATAGCTATAATGAAAATACCAGTAGGATTCTACCACAAAAATGGGCTTCGCTTTACCTGTCACACCTAAGGCAGTCTTCACAAATGACAACTGTGTTTTCCAAGCACACTTTCCATTTAACACTTGACAATACATGTGCTGAACATTCATATGTAGCAACCTTGGCACCTCTCTTCCTGTTTTGTTTGGGGCATCCTAATATACAATATGCACTTAACAAGGAAATAAATGTCAATAAGATAGATATATAGAATCAAATATGTCAGGAGTGTTTAGAATAGACATCAACATTTTTATATCACTGTTAACTTGCTTACAAAACCTAAAAGATTTCCCAGTGGGGGAAAAAAAACCATAAATGATAAAATCAAAAATAAAAAACTTGTGTGATAGAACCAAGTTTTGCTTAAACTGTTGCGTACACGACTGCCTTCACTCATCACAGTTAAATGTTCTATGCACAAGTACCACTTAACTGGTAATGTATGTTTTGTTTTCCTGTACTTTTTGTAGGGCATAGTTGATACCTTTTTTGTTTTGTTGTCAGTAAGTCTTTGTGATGCTGTACCTTCCTATTCATCTGTCAGCTCACCAATGTGCTCCATAGGCTTTTTGTGTAGTTTCCTACACATTTTGGTTTTCCTCTGCTATAAATGATCTATGTATGAGCTCCAGTACCAATCTTCTATGAAAATTTGTTACCTTTCACTTTGGTATTTTAGGGAAGAGTCTATAGGTGTTCAGGGTCTCACTACTAGATTGACTCAGAAGTGATCAGCCTGTTTACAGCTCCCCTTCAAGAGCTGGTATTACAGGTGTGCACCACCACGCCTAGTCTCAATTACAAGTGCCCTGGGGCAGGATCAGCACTGCAGGCCCAGGGATGGAACCCCCAACCCCTGCGCCTACTTGCAGGCATTTTAATCCAATGAGCTATTTGGCTGGCCATCACTTCGTATTTTCTTTGTAAAGCATCAAGCTATTGATGCTACATGTTTAGGACTGAGTAAAACACAACCATTGGCCAAATGCTTTTTGTGTTTCAGGTGACATAGTTACTGAATAACTCACCAACAGCACTGGTTCTATTTTTGCTTTTGTTGTTGAAAGTGTCTATCTCAGACTTCCATTTTGACAAGGTTAATATTTCAATCGTGGTGAAATGTTAATGTCACAATATCAGTTTGCTTTTCTTTGGGGTCAGTGTTCTGAAATTTGAAAATTGTCCTGTACAGTTCTCTGTTTTGAACTTACAACATTTCGTTTGGAATTTCTGCTTTGTTTGCAGTTCCTGTGCTGGTCAATTGGTGCTCTGTTACCAAAATAACATTAATTGAAAATTGTAAACTAACTGGGATGTCACATTATAATTACTTTGAGTGATGAGAGCAACAGGACTGTTCAAATCATTTGGCTTATTACTATACAAATAAGGACCTGATGGCTGGTTCCAGAATAAATGTCTTAAGTGAAAGTAATAATTCTTTACAACTACAAGGGCATAAATTTTTTTTTATTAATTTTTTTTTTATTTATTATTTTTATTCTTGTTTCAGAACCTTTGTTTGTTTATTCACTCATTTTTATGGCCGGCTCAGCCCATCCCAAGGTCAGGGCTGGCGCAGCATGTGGTGCCAGGGATCGAACCGCAGTCCCTGAAGCCGCCCAAGCTTCCCCAAGCAGGGGCTTTACACCACTGAGCCATCCCGCTGGGCCCCAAGGGCATAAATTTTTATGTCATGTTTTGACTCACCACTTTTTCATAAGTTTTACATTCTTGGGATTACCATGAAAAATGTGTATTAAGTACAGCAGACCTATGAATGTTCTCAGCTCAGCTAGGGTAGTGCCATAATATATTTTTAAATATGGCTATTGGTGCATATGGAACATGCTACTTACATTTCAGCCTTTGTGTATTTCTCAATACCTTGCAGCTTTTTGTCTTACAATTTCCAACACTGAATGACAGTGCTGGCACTTTGTCCAGTATGTTTCACCCCTACCAAAACACACATTATATTTATGGGCCTAATGCTGGATTGTTCCATTTGGTGACTATTTTTTAAAATTTCCACTACTCAAATACGTATTCACATTGCTGTTCATCTTAATCAAGGAGATTTGCATTCCCTGTGTCTACATCAGTTTACCATCACAGGGACTTTGGGTCACATGGCCAACATCAGAGTCATCATCATCATCATCATCATCATCATCATGCACCCAAAGCACTATTCTGTTATAAAAAGCATATATTTTAACTCAGTAGATCATCTTCAGCCATGCATGAGTAATCTGGTGATTCTTTTTTGACTCCTAAAACTTGTAAATCTGGTTTTTCAAGTGCCACTATTACTGAACTGTGCTACTTCTACCAGAAAAATCAAAAGAAAAACCTTTTTTAAGAAAACAGATCCTGGGGCCGGGGAGACAGCTCTGGCACAAGTGCCTGCCTGGCAAGTGCAAAGTTGTGAGTTCAAACCTTAGTCCCACCAAAAAAAAAAAAAAAAAAACCCACAGATCCTGCAAATGGTATGGGTCTGTTGGACCCTCTGTGGTGCTCAGTTAAATAGATACAAAACCAGTAGACAGAGCATAAATGTATATCCAGAGCCCATTTTGATACTTCTACACATGTGTATACTCCTTACTATTTGTTGTATCAAGTTGGTAATACAGACTTGCTTCATGTCTCCTAAGAAAGGTACTGAGACACATAGCCAGGTACTAATTTATAGCAGAATTATAATGGATAAGTCCATTGGACCCATGCTTATACCCTTATGTATGTAAGTTGAAGACAGAGATGCAAAGTTTAGTGAGAATTCTAAAACCCATATACGTACTGTGCTTTGTTACTAAAATCAAACAAAGTATTGTTTTCCTTTTTAATGTGTCACATTATTACCTTTGAAAATATTTATTTTGCCATGCATTCCCATTTCTTTTTTTTTTATCCTGGGATCGAACTCAGGACTTTGTACTTGCCAGGCAGGCATTTATGCCGCTGAGCTATCTCCCCCCCACTTCTTTTTCTTCTTTTTTTTAGTTTGCATTGTATGGTTTTCACCTAAATGTAGTTTTTAGGATGACTAGTAGACATCCCTAGAAAGTAGTACTTAGGATCTTACAGAATTCATATCCTTTCAACAACAAAAATGTTAAAACCTAGGGGTGGGGGGAATAGCTCAGTAGAATAGCACTTGCCTGCCAAGCACAGGGACCTGAGTTCAATCCCCAGTCCTAAAAAAAAAAAGTAAAACGTGTCTTATAGTCTCAGAAAATCAAGGTTGAACATAGTGACACATTCCCATAAGCCCAGCACTCAGGAAGCTGAGACAGGAAGATGATTGAGTTTAAGGCTAGCCTGAAATACAAGCAGCACCATCTCAAAAAACAAGTAAAAGGGGCTGGAAAGATAGCTCAACAAGAGCCTGCCTAGCAAGCACAAGGACCCAGGTTCAATCCCCAGTATGCCTGCCATGCTGGCCCCAAAACCAGGCGTGGTAGTGCATACCAGTAATCTTAACATTGGTAGGTTGAAACAGGAGTATTGCTAGGGGTCCGAACTGTGTAGTGAGATCTTGTATGATGCTTTAAAAAAACAAATTAGTAAGTAAATCGATAACCTTGTTTTATGAATTAAGAAAGATATAAAAACTAATACACATGCATTTTATTTTTCCATCAGATGCAGAGTACAGTCCGAGAACACAGAGATGGAGGTCATGCAGGTGGCATCTTCAACAGATACAATATTCTCAAGGTAATAAGTGAGTGAAAATAAAGTTCTCTGACACTGTAGATTCCAAAGCCTAAAGCTGTGCATAACTTTTATAGGAAGAGTCACCTACAGCCCAGTACATCATTAACATGGCCTTATGGACTGTTTAGGTAAAAATATATCTTTAGAAGGCAAAGATTCTTAAAATCTTAAGAACTATTTTTAATAGCCCAATAGTAATTAATCTCATGTGTAACATTCAAATTCTGATGCTTTTAGAATAGTGAATTTCTATTTTAAGGGGATTTTAATTTTTTATTTATTTTGTTGGTGGAACCAGAGATTAAACTCAGGCCCTTGGATTTTAAAGTATCATTCATAGAGCCAGCCATATAGTTCAGTGGATTAAAGTGTCTGCAAGCAGGTGCTGGCCTGCTTCCGCCCCTAGTGCAGGCTGAAATGGCAGTTGAGACTGGGCATAATGGCGTGCCTGTAACCCCAGCTCTTGGAAGGTTGTAAACAGGCAGATCTAGTATTGAGACCCTGAACACCCTGTAGAACCTTCCCTAAAATACAAAAAACATTTTTAAAAAGTATAATTCATGTGCTTTTGGAAGAAAATACCTCATTTTTACTTTTCTTATAAAATGAATTCCTTTGTGATACCTCGCTTTTTCATTGTTCTAAAATAGTGTTAGTCAAGTTGGCCTTGAAATCCTGGACTCAAAATACCCCTCCACTTCAGCCTTCCTAGTAATTAGGACTATAAACTATGGGTGCCAACATACCCAGTTCTGGGGGTTTAAGCCTGACTTCAGGTTCCTGGGAGTTGTCAGACATTTCACCTTTATAAATCTCTCTGTCTCTTTTCTTTTATTTTTTTAACTAAACCTTTTTCGAAAACCAGTCTTTTAAATGTGTTGTTTTTTTGTTTTTTTGTTTTTCCACTGGGTTGTGTTTCTGTTCTGAGATAAGGTCTCACTGTATAGTTCAGGCTGGCCTCAAACTCTTTCCAATCCTTCTGCCTCTACCTCTAGAGCACTGTGATTATAAGCATGTATCACCACACCAAGCTTTTGAAAATGTTTTGAAGTTGGGTGTGATAACATATTACCCAGTTTTCCAGCACTGTAGAAGGCCAAGCCATTTAGTAAAAATCTGTGTTAAAATTTTAAGAAGCCAGTCATGGTTTCTGCCAATAATTCAATCACTGAGATTGAGGCAAAAGGATCACCAGTCCACATTCTACCTATAGATCTTGAGAAGACCCTATCTTGGAAAAAAGGGAGCTGAGGATGCAACTCAGTGTGAAGAAGCCCTTGTGTTCAACCTCCAGTATCACAAACAGTGTCTTAAGTCATTCTGTCAAAGTCCTGTCATTTCACTGGGAACTTTTCCAGCAGTGCTGTTTCTCTTGAGCTGTAGCAATCAAAACTATATATTATACTTGAGACACATGATTTTATATTAACTCCACTGATATGTTCTTTTTTTTTTTGTCTTTTTGAGACAGAGTCTCGCTGTGCACTTCAGGCTGGCCTTCAGCTCAGGTTTGTGGCCCAGGCTGGGCTTGAACTTGCACTGATCCTCCTGCTTCAGCCTCCCAAGTGCTGGGATTACAGGCATGCGCCACCACACCCAGCTCCACTGATACATTCTTAACAATAATTATAACAAACGAGATTTTAGAATATATGCAGATGTGTTGCTAATACATAAATTTGAAAATTCAATAAGTAACATACTATTAGAAGAATAAATTTATAATTTTGAGTCAGTGAGTTTGCTACTATCAAAAATCAAATGTTAGCCGGGTGTGGTGGTACACACCTGTAATCCCAGCACTTGGGAGTCTGAGGCAGGAGGATCAGTGTGAGTTCGAGACCACCCTGGGCCACAAAAGTGAGCTCAAGGTCAGCCTGAACTGCATAGCGAGACCCTGTCTCAAAAAAGACAAAAAAAAAAAAAAAAAAAAAGTTTTAAGTCCAGGTTGATGGCGCAAGCCTGTATTACCAACACTAGGAGTGCTGAGGCAGGAGGATCACTGGGAGTTAGAGGCTAGCCTGGGTACAAAGTGATTTCAAGGCTAGCCTGAACCACATAGCAAAACCCTATCACAAAATTGCAAAAACAGATACTTTAGAACACATTCAAGTAAGAGAATCATACATTCATGTGGAGGTTTGTTAAGGATGTTTGATTTGTAAAATACTATAGTTGACTTTAAGAAAGATACAATTTTCCTTCTTTATAAATGTATTTAATACTTAATAAAAATGTTCAGTGGTAAAATGGATTTTTTTTTTAAATTTTTTATTAGCGTGTTTGTTTGGGCTACGCAGATAACTCAGAATAAGTGCTTGCCTAGCAAGTGCAAGGTCCTGAGCTCGATCCCCAGTACCACCACATACAAAAAAAAAGGGAAAAAAGAAAAGCATATTTGTTTGTTTTTTCTTTTCCATACCAGGCATCAAACTCAGTACCTTGTACAGTACTTGCCCAGAAGTCACTTAGGACACTGAGCTATCTTCCCCAGCAGCACGTGTTTATAATACATAATGATTATATTCTAGAGTATAATGATGTAACTATAGAATTAATTACATGATTACACTCTAGAATGTAATATATATATATAACATACATGTGTGTACCGTGTGTGTGTGTGTGTGTGTGTGTGTGTGTGTGTGTGTGTGTAACATCTTAATTCTTTTTTTCTTTCTGTTCTCTTTCCAACTCCTGATTTCCTTCTCATTTGCAAAACCTACCCTGCTTCCTGTTTTTAGTTGTTCTTTACATTTCTCATACTTAGGGTTTCTCATGTAAGGGAAACCTTACAGCTTATGCGTCTGATATATTTCACCCAACATTATGGTCTCAAGGTGCATCATAAATGGTTTTATTTTTTGTTCCTTTTCTATGTATAAATGAGTTCTGGTGGTGCCACTTATGGTCCTTGGTTACACATCTGTGGCAGTGTTTTGAGCCAAGACTATAACTAGCTCCCTGGTATGTTCTAGGGACCAAGGGCCACCAGGGGGCTGTAGCGTCTTTAAACACAACTGGAAATTGTGACCATAGATATACTCTTAATGAGTCCAGGATCTAGCTTTAAATTGTTAGACAAAAAATTTAGTAATTGGAAGGCCCAAAGAGTTATGACAAAGTATATGGATAGTTTAATTTTAAGAAATTGTAAAAATTGAAGTATTTTGATCAATTACCCATACTATTGACCCCTTCTTGGGTGGCAGTATAAAGCCTTTTCCTCTTTGAAGTTTTTGATTTCCAAAATGTAACTATATTTTAAACTTTATGGTTTGGACATAATGTTTTTAGTTTACTAAAATAAAGTATATTTTGGGGCCCGGCGGGATGGCTCAGTGGTCTAAAGCGCCTGCTTGGGGAAGCTTGGGCAGCTTCAGGGACCTCAGTTCGATCCCGGCACCACATGCTGCGCCAGCCCTGCCCTTGGGGCGGGCTGAGCCGGCCATAGAAATGAGTGAATAAACAAAGGTTCTGAAACAAGAAAAAAAATAATAAATAAAATAAAAAATTCTTTTTAAAAAAAGTATATTTTGCATTTCAGAAAAAAGTTTTGAGGGGCTTCTGGGTAAATATATATCCCTTATTGTGTTGTGATTATTTTTCTTGTATTTTAATATAGATTCAGAAGGTTTGTAACAAGAAACTATGGGAAAGATATACTCACCGGAGGAAAGAAGTTTCTGAAGAAAATCACAACCATGCTAATGAGAGAATGCTATTTCATGGTACAGTCTCGCTCAGCTCTACCATTATCCTCCGTATTAGGATAGATTTGGGAAGGGGATGAAATAATAACCTGTATATTTTGAGGTTTTTTAATAAACCTAATGTTTGTGTAACTTACATTTATATTCATATTTTCAACCTCTGTATAGATTTTGGCTTTTGTGACCATTCCAGAAAATTGTGTTTTAATAATAACTAGTTGACTGAGTAAGGCATACAAAAGGCCTGTGAAGAATGTGTACACTCTATTGATTGTCAAAACCACTTAAATGTTAAGAGAGCCAGAATGAATCATATGCGGGGATTGGCAAGATGGTTCAGCGGTCTAATACACCCACTTAGGAAAGCTTAGGCAACCACAGGGATTGCAGTTCAATCCCCGACACCACATGCTACACCAGCCCTCCCCCAGGGCAGGCTGAGCCAGCCATAATATTTAAATTAAAAAATAAAGAATCATATATAGTATCTAAATACTGCTTCGAATCCCAAAACCTTACCAAAAGAAAAATATCTTAATCTCTTAGCACAGGACATAGCTGTTTAACCTGACAATTATAATGGATTTTTTTTAATAGGCTACAAATAATGTTTTGCTTTTTCCAAGTTAATTCAAAAAGTGATCCTATTTACCTATAGTCTGCGAAGCAGAATTCAGTATATTTTCCTGTGTTTTGATGGATACAAATGATAAGGACAGTTTTTTTTTTTTTGGCTGGTTGGCTGGCTTGGGCTGTCTTAAGGGTGGGTTGGGTAAGGCATGTGGAGCAGGGGATTGAACCCTGGTCCCCTGTGCCTGATGGTGTTTGCCCAAGCAGGCATTTAAACAACTAAGCTAAGCCGCAGGTCCCCCACAGATGATAACTACCTTTAATTGTTCTTAGTTTGGCTGTTCCAAACCTCCACCCTCACCCCACTCCCTGGCCCAGTTCCCACAATACTCCTTTTTGGCTGAGCAGACATGCAAGGACGAAAGGAAAATGTTGTATTCACAGATAGAATCTGTCTAGCAGGTGGTGGAAGGACAGAAGGGAAACTAGTAAAAGAGACCTTGACAGGATGCCTGGGTCACTTTTGATATCTAGAATAAAACAAAGAGAATGGACATATTTGTAAGGCCTAATTTCACTTAGCCTGCTATATAAAGTGAATTGTGGCAGTCAGTTCAGGTTCTGAAATTTGGTTTTTCTTGCATTGATACATTATCAGATAACTGCTTTCCTGATTGAATCTGTTGTTTTGTATGTGAACTACAGTGTAATTAGAAATACATTGGCATTAGGAGTTCTTTAAAATAGGAACCAAAGCTAGGTATGGTGACATACATTTGTAATCCCAGCTACATGAGAGGCTGAGGCAAGAGAATCATAGATTCAAGGCCATCCTACATAAGTTAATGAGACCCTGTTTTCATGTGGTAGGTTAGCACTCAGGTTCAATCCCCAATACTGCAAATCAGTCATAAATTGGCTGACAACTTGTTACCCTTTTTATTTTAGATCTACTATGGTGTTGGTGGTGACATGTGTTTCAGAATTTAACTAGGACTGGGTGTATGGCTCAGTGACAGAGTGTTTGCCTTGATGTATCTATAAGGCCTTGGGTTTAATCTCCAATACAGGAAAAAAATTCAAGCAGCTTTAGTTTTTGTATTTTCTTCTAAGATAAATTTTAAATGGTAATTATCTGTGTATGTTTCAGGGTCTCCCTTTGTGAATGCAATTATCCATAAAGGTTTTGATGAAAGGCATGCATACATTGGTGGCATGTTTGGAGCTGGGATTTATTTTGCTGAAAATTCTTCCAAAAGCAATCAATATGTGTATGGAATTGGAGGGGGTACTGGTTGTCCAATTCACAAGGACAGATCTTGTTACATTTGCCACAGGTAAGAGATCAGTTGTTCGCACTTACTTTTTTTTCTTTTTCTTTTTGGTGGGACTGGGGTTCAAACTCGTGACCTTGCACTTGCTAGGCAGGCACTTGTGCCATGGAGCTGTCTCCCCAGTCCACTTACTTTTTTTAAAAAATCAACTAAGAATTGGTTACATTTTTGAGAAATTGGGAGGCTAAGGCATGTCTGACAACTCTGGGAATCTAGACTAGACATGTTTTAGGTTGCTTTTGTTCTTCTCACCGGACAGCCTAATAGCTGATATTTCCCAGATGACCTGCACTGGTCACACATG
This sequence comes from Myocastor coypus, assembly GCA_004027025.1. Taxonomy (NCBI): domain Eukaryota; kingdom Metazoa; phylum Chordata; class Mammalia; order Rodentia; family Myocastoridae; genus Myocastor; species Myocastor coypus. The sequence continues at coordinate 41,695 of PVJA010013394.1, forward strand.
ATTTCAAGCACTTGATCTTTTTCTTGCTTACTCATTAGAATAGGGCTTTTAAAAATGCTGAGTTGTGCTTGCTTTGCAGCACATATATTCAAATACTGAATAGAAAATAACATTGAGCATGAATGTACCCTTTGAATGTTACAGGTTTCTTTTTAAATTTTCTATGTACTTAGTACAGGCTCTCACTACATGGTACAGACTTGTAGTGATCCTCCTGTTTTTAGCCTCCCAAGTGCTGGGATTAAGGGGCACACACCACTATGCCCAGTCTCAATTGCATTCCCCAGGGGCAGGGCCTGCACAGCACACCAGGGATCAAACCCTGGTCTCTGCACCTTCCTAAGCAGGTGCTTTAGTCTACCAAGCTATCTGGCCAGCCTTGTACCCCTTGAATATAATTGGACTATACACTCTTAAAAATGGGGACTGGAGATGTAGCCATATGCTTCAACACTGGTCTAGTATGTGTAAGACCTAGAGTTTAGTCCCTGGCACTACTAGTCATCACTATTATCCTTTTGCCAAGTCTAACCAATTTTTGGTAATGCCTGAGGCAGCTCCTCACTGTGGCACAATCCTAATCCCCAGTTTATAATAGTACTACTGCAAGAGATATAATCAAAACATTCTCATTCCCTTTAGAAAGCAAATAATTCTCAAAATAACTGCTACGTACTTTTTTCCCATTTTTAGTTACTTGTTCTAACTCACTTGTTAAAATCATTCAAATAATTTGGATCTAATTTATAAAATCATCATAAGAAAATAATCATGTTATTGAGAAATCAGATAAAATTAATTGCTGAAATTTATTCCACAGTTAAGGCACTATGGTTATCAAAACTTAGCATATGTTAGAATTCCCAAGAAGGCTTGTTAAAATGCAGACTGCTAGGCCTTGCGTTCTGAGTTGCTGATTGACTAAAACTAGGATGGGGCCGAAGAGCTCGACTTTCCACCATGTTCCCAAGTGATGTGCTTCTCAACAGTGATCTACAGGAAAACCATCAAGCAGCACTTGACAGGGTTGGTAGCATACTAGAATCATTTGGGGAGCTTAAAAACTACTGTGTTCTACCCTTCAGAAACTGATTTCATTAGTCTGAGATGCACAGTGTGGGCATTAGGATTTGTAAAAGGTTTTTAACTTATTTTAAAACGGCATCAGGGTAAAGAACTGTAGTCCTAGAGAGAAAGAAGATGATAGCATATTTTCATGTTATTTTGTCTTATAGCTGTTTTCTTCCTTAATTTAGATTCATGTAGGTGTTATTTAGGAGGTTTGCCTGGGGTATGACCTTCTACTATTTCTATGGTAGGTCATAAGTCGGTCTGTTAATTTATGTAGTCATGCAGTTTTCCATGATTACATAAATCAGATGCTGTTTTAAGGTATATCTAAAGGCTGAATAGTTCTGATGATTAGTAGTGAACAGTGTTCTTATATAGCCCCTGTAATCCGTGATGGTTTTAAAGATCAAGGGCCCACAGGCCACCCAAAATCCATTTGTTTATAGAGTGCCAGCACTGCAATTAAACCTGAATACTGAGATTTTAGTTTAGAAAAAAATAACTCATATATTAACATCTTTGGTTTTAAAAGAAACACCACAAAACATGTGCCATAGGTTCATCACTGCCCCCCCGTACCGTTGTTAGGATAGAATGCTTGATTGTGTCAAACTATTCATTAATGTAAGGCTTCTGTGTTCTGAGTTATAGGACTGAGTATGAATATAACAGAAAACACATTAGAAATGTTAAGGCTAGGGCCAGCGGTATAGCTCAGCAGACTGAGCAGTTGCTTAGGTAACTGCAAGGGCCAGGATTCAATCCCTGGCACCCCATGCCACACTGGCCGCACCCTTGGGCACACTAATCTAGTGATGGAGTCCAGGCATGGTGGCACATACCTGTAATCCCAGCATTAGGGAGACAGAAATCAGGAGGATCACTACGAGTCTGGGCTGTGTAGGGAGACCCTGCACACACAAAAGGGAGAGAGCAAAAGAAAAATGCTATGGCTTCCAAAAGGCAAATTTAGAATTTAAAAAATGTAGTTTAGCTTCCTTAAAAGAAACAATGAAATAATACTAAAAGGTTCTTTGGAGCCAAGGAAAGCCAATCACATACACGCATCAGGAGAGTGGGATAATAATCTATTTCAAGTGTTGGTGAGGAAGGCTTCATCAGAAGAAGTAACATGTCAGATTAACTGAAAAGTTAATAGATGTCAACAGCTGGGGAGATAGCTCCATGGCACAAGTGCCTGCCTGGCAAGTGCAAGGTTGTGACTTCAAACCCTGGTCCCACCAAAAAAAAAAAAAAAAAATAGGATGTCAACCAGTTGAGTAGTGGTAAAAGATTATTCCAGATGATTGAGAAAACTAAATGAATAGCAGCTATCAAAAAAGATGGTTTAGCCTTCAGGAAGAAGGAAAATAAATATGCCTGGGACATAATTATATATATGCCTGGGGTATAAGATCAGCGTGGAGAAGTTGGAACCATTGTAAAGAATTTGGATTTTCTTCCAAGTACAGTAAACAGCATCTAAAACACTTTAAGCAAGAAAGTGGTGTGGCCTGATTTATATTTGTTTTAGTCACTGACTGCAAGGATGAAAAGTAAGACTGTTGTTAAAATTCAGGTAAAAATTGTTGATTAGGACTTAATGATAGCAATATAGTTAAAAACAAATGGGTTTCAAATATATTTTAAAGGGGCCCGGCGGGATGGCTCAGCAGTCTGGAGCCCCTGCTTGGGAGAGCTTGGGTGGCTTCAGGGACCGCGGTTCGATCCCCGGTGCCACATGTTGCGCCACCCTGCCCTCGGGGTGGGCTGAGCCGGCCATGGGGTTGAGTGAATGGATGGGCGAAGGTTCTGAAACAAGAAAAAAATAGAATAAATAAAATTTAAAAAAAAAAAACAAAAACAAATATATTTTAAAGATGGGATCCACTAGACTTGGCAGAATAAATATCCAACTTTGCAAGCCACTTCACAGAAGCCTCTTAAACCTCCGCTCCTTCTCACTTGGTCTATGGTACGTGTTTTCCCTGGGATACAGCCAAGATGGGAGAGTCTGTGTGTCTAGTTAGATTTTCCAGGTTTTCCAGGTTTTATAATTAAAATTAGAGTTAGCTTATTTGACAGATTGTTTCATGAATAAGACTGATACAGTACATTTTTACAAACTTCTTTTTAGGGTGGAATGGTAACAACCATAACTTTTTATAAATGTATTTTTTTAAACTTACATACTATACACAAATACTACGTTTCTGTGTGAAATCTGTCTTCAGGGTACTTGTTGCTTTTTCATTACAGGCAGCTGCTCTTTTGCCGAGTAACCTTAGGAAAATCTTTCCTGCAGTTCAGTGCAATGAAAATGGCACATTCTCCTCCAGGTCATCATTCAGTCACAGGTCGGCCCAGTGTAAATGGCCTAGCATTAGCTGAATATGTTATTTATAGAGGGGAACAGGTAATTTGATTTTATTTGTTCATCTTCACAAATACTATAAAGCCATATTTCTAACTTCTTACTAATTTCTTAAGTTGATAAAGTATGTTCTTTTAAGAATTGTACTTTTTAACTTGGGAATAACTTCAGATCTGAAAAATTACAAATACAGTAAAATAACATTTTCAGGCTGGGGAAGTAGCTCAGTGGCCTACACCCCTACCTGGCAAGCATAATGTCCTGAGCTCAGTCCCCAGTAAAAAAAAAAAAAAAAAAGCAAGAAAATACTCTTAAAATTGAAAATCAAGAAAGTGCTATTGATATAGCTAATGTACTCATATTTTCCCAATTGCACTGAATCCTTTTTTTAGCTTCTGTAAAATGTAATTTATTGAAATGCTAGTTTTGGGGCCCAGCAGGATGGCTCAGCGGTCTAAAGTGCCTGCTTGGGAAAGCTTGGGAGGCTGCAGGGACTGCTGTTCAATACCTGGCACCACATGCTGCGCCAGCCCTGCCCTCAGGGCAGGCTGAGCCGGCCATAAAAATAAACAAACAAACAAAAAATAAATAAATAAATCAGTAAAATGCTAGTTTTAGTTGTTAATCTGTCTATAGCAAAGACATGGGTAATTTTTCCTATTCTTAATGGCAGGAGCTTTCTGCATTGAAGCAAGGGTGGGGAAGGTATCAGAATCATCTCGTTATTAAAAGTAGACATGTACTTAATATTAATACTCATCCTAGATCTTATGATTGAGAATGTAAGATTGGAGCCAAGGGTATTTTAAGGAAATGCCCCTAAAAGATTCTACAACACAAACTTCTTCCTAAAGTTTAGGAATCTGTACAGGAGGTGTCTTTATCGTTCAAGTAAATTTATTAACCAATAATTATATTAATCTTTGTTTTCCAGGCTTATCCTGAATATTTAATTACTTACCAGATTGTGAGGCCTGAAGGTACCGTTGATGGATAAATAATTGCTTTAGGAAACTAATTCCAGAGAACCTAAAATCACTGAAGTAACTGATGGCTTCAAAGTTTTACTCCTTTGCTTGCCCACAGGCCTGTGGCAAAAGGATAAAAAATGTGAAAGAAGTTAAACATTCTGACTTGAAGCTTTAATAGCATACAGTGTTTTCTAAATAGTTCCTGTTTTTCAGCACTTTAACAGATGCCATTCCAGGTTAAACTGGGTTTGTCTGTACTAAATTATTAAGCGTTAACTTGAACCTTTTATACATTATGCAGTGATTCTAAAGAAACTCATTTCCCTCAATGCCCTCTACAGAACTCATTTTACTAATATAGTCCTGTGTTCTTTAAAACACAGCATTTACACTGAACACAAATTCATTTGTATAACTGTAAATAAGAGCTTTTGTACTAGTCCAATATTTATTTACTTTTCTTTGTAATATAAATGTACTCCACTGCAGCAGTTTACAAAATTTTTTCCATATGTATTACTCATCTGTACTTCACCATTCATCATCCTGACTGAGTGACCTTTTTATTTGATTCCAGAGGCTAAGTTGTTGGTAGAGACTTTGTTGGGAAAATTTGAATTACCAGATTAATTTGTTATTTATCTCTCATTAAACATCTTTTGTCACTTAAGAAAGATTATGAATACCATTCAGATTTAATTTGTGATGTCTTTTTATATATGATACACATTCCAGAGAGCTCTAATTATGATAGGTTCTGATTGCTAAAACTTCTTTTTTGACTCGAAACTCCATTGAGTTCCATCTGAAGGTTTTCCAATGACACTCTGTGAAAATTCATCCTTTTTTTTTTTTTTTTTTTACAGATTACTTTTGAATGTTTATGGAACTTTTATTATATAGTATAAATAACTTAAATTTCAGAGTTGGGAGGAGTAATCCAACTAATTCCCCAACCGGTTTTAATTACTTTGAATCTAAAATAGCTGAGAAAGACTGAGGTTTGAACTCACTGCCTTGAGCTTGCCAGGCAGGCACTTGTGCCACAGAGCTATCTTCCCAGCCCCTTCTTGTCCTTATTTCCTCATTATTGATAGCAAGCTTGCACACTATGGGTAAACTCAACCTAGAATCATAAGTGTAGGTGTCTCTTCCTTCCATGGCCTCGTAAATGGATAAATGCAGTGAGACTAAGTTGCTTCTCCCTAATGTTCTGCCCTGTTGGAATGTGCTTTCAGTTTGTGCTCCACATAGTGACCAGGCTTGTGTGCAATTTGGCAGCTGTGAAAGGAATAACTATCCCATAAAATATCATTCCTGTTTTGTTTTGGGTTTTTTTTGGGTTGTTTTGTTTTGTTTTTGTTTTTGTTTGTTTTTTTTTGTGGAACTGGGGATCAAACTCAGGACCTTGCACTTGCCAGGCTGGCACTTGTGCCCCTGAGCTATCTCCCCAGCCCCTTCTGTTTCCTAATGTAAAACTGTCTTTTCCATGAAGCATATTCAAGTATCATAGTACAGAGCCTGTTGGCTATAACTCCTTCAAAAGTCAAGGAAAGATTTTTGCCCATTTTAGTCTTTGTAAAGGAAGTGTCATATTCTGTACAAGTTCACCTTTGTTGCACGTTTTATTCAGCCTGTAACTGATCCCTTAATTATACAGACCGTGCTGAATAAGAGTTAAGTCCAAGTAAATGCATTTCTGGAGTTGTTTCTATGATATAAGTTGTGGTCTTTTTTTTTTTGGTCATTATTTAAGAAGTCAAATCCTTACCTTTAAAGTGCTTTTATACAGCTCTTTACTAATTGCAAATATTGATGCTACAGTCATTTCTTGGAAGACAGATGGAATATGCCAAGTTTTATATACATTTTTCAAGTTCTCTAAGCATCTAAGTTTTATAATTAGAAGATGATGAAATGAATTAATACAATTTATATTTACACATCTTCTCTCAACATGTGGCCTATATTACCCTATGAGTGAATCTGCAGTTGTCATCTGAAATCATTGTGGTCTGTTAGCTTACAATATTGCAAACTTATTTCATCTAATCCATTATTTAATTAATGTATTATTTTTCCATGAATGATTATACTGTGGTTAGTATGTTAGCATGGCAATATTTTCAGGTAGCTTTTCATTTATTGGGTGGCTGGGGCTGAGGGTTATTTTTCAGTGCTTTGCATGAAATACCTTTAAAGTTATGGAATTGCTTTTTCTTTTGTCTTGTGATTTTTTTTTCAAAGTGAAATTTCATTTTTTGTGTGTGTAGTACCATTATGCCCATCATGTCTTACTTGTACTGTATCACATTCCATACCCTCATTTAATTCTAAATAAACTGTTTACTTGTTTTTCTGGGTAGCATGGTAATTAATGGAATAGTGTAAATGTGTTGAATGGTCTTTGAGAAATAAGATTATAATAAACCACACTTGCAGGGGGAAGAAAGTCTGGTAGTAGTAAAGGATGCAATTTAAAGTTTGAACTATTGAATGTTGTGGCCATAGTTACTCAGATGCTTTAAGATAAAAGTAGCTATAAGATGCTGCTAGACATGCAGACTGTCCAACATGGCTTCTTATTAAATTTTAAAACTCATTCCTGGATATCAGTCTCCTTAACTTTATAAAGAAGAATATATTTTTATTTTCTATATCATATAAAAACATTTTCAATCAGTTTCCAAATCTCAAAGTTAGTGTTATATTTTATTCTTAAAAGAAATGTAGTAGTGTATATATTTTATATTTCAGTATGCTAAGTGTCCTTGTGTGTGATTAGTTCTGTTTTGCATAAGAGAATCATGGTGCAAATAATCAGTAAGTCTAGCTGTGAAATACATTTTAGCAGCTTTATCTGCTTCCTAAGATAATGTTGAAGTATTTGCTGTTTCTTAAACATGCATGCCAATGTATGCTGTACTCCAATTGTTTGCAGGTTAATGAGGCAAGAAAATGTGCAAATAAATTTCCCAAAGCTCATATGATTAATATTCCTGACTATGCCTTTCCCTACTGTTGTGTCCTGCTAGAGGACTAGAGTAACAGAGGAAACAAGTAATGATACCCTTCTTCAATAAAATTGTCATATTTCTGTACAGTACAACCATTCACTGTCTCCTGAGTCCTCACATACACTCTTGTATGCTTACTAGCTCAGGCAGACTGTGACCTAAAATACTTAATTATACCTATCTTATTTACTTTTCTCATTGCTGAGACAAAGTACTTGACACTCTAAAGTTGAGGAAAGATTTATTTCAATAACAGTTCATAGAGGTTTTAGTTCGTAATCGGCTGATTCCAAGGCAGGATGACACAGCAGACAGGCACTGCAGAGGAGAAACATTTCATGGCAGAAAGAAGATAGCACAGCAAGCCAGGCATAGTGATGCATGCCTGTAATCCCAGCATTTGGAAGGCTGAGACAGGATCAGTGCGAGTTCGAGACCAGCTTGGGCTACAAAAAATGAGCTCAAGGCCAGCCTGAACTGCATAGCGAGACCCTGTCTCAAAAAGACAAAAAAAAAAAAAATTAAATCTACACCTCATGGGGCTGGGGAGATAGCTCCATGGCACAAGTACCTGCCTGCCAAGTGCAAGGTTGTGAGTTTGAACCCCAGTCCCGGAAAAAAATAAATAAATAAAAAACAGAAAATAGCAATAAGGAATGACCACAGCACTTACATCTTTTTTTTTTTTTTTTTTTTTTTTTTTTTTTTTTTTTTTTTTTTTTTTT